>PVKN010022612.1:0-15104 GCA_004027915.1 Capromys pilorides
CCAGAAAGAAAAATCCTCAAGCCAATATCTTTCATGAGCGTAATCCTAAGATGAACACAGTAGCAATAAATTTTACTTACAATATATCACAAGAGGTATATATCATGACCGACTGGAGTTTATCCCAGAATTCATGCTCAATTTAATATGCAAAAACCAAATGAATATCATGAACTGTATGTGTATACTCAAGGGCAAACATGCAGTCACTCCAATACACTCAGAGAAATGATGTGACAAAGTCCAACGTTCATTCATCTAAAAATTTCAATGAACTAGAAATGACAGGAAACTTTCTTGGGGTGATAAAAGACATTTACAAAGGTACACAACTAGTATCATGTTTAATGATGAAAGATAGTCTTTTTAAAATAAAATTGGACTCGAGACAGGGTTGTGCCCCTTTACCACTTCTCTTCAACACTACAGTGAAGTTTCTGTTCAGTCTCGCGAGAGCCCAGCGTGTTCTGGGAACACGCCAAGGGCCTGTGTGTCCAAAACTTCTGTTTCTGTCTTTGCTGCTACTCACAAAATGGCAAAAATGAAACAGATGCCAATCTTTTTGAAGTTCAGTGACTTGAACTCTGAAATTCCTTTTAAAAATTAAACAAAGAAAAAAAAAACAGAATTGAACAGGAAGGTGTTATACTAACCAAGTCACTTAGAATACATACAATACATATTATACGTATTATAGATTAAGTTCTTAAAGTACAAGGTGACTTTAAATGTGCAGAAGGTGTTTAAAAGATCATTTGTGACACAAGTGTGGGTCAATGATGTGGGACCTGTCTGACAGGTATGTGGCTCTAGCAGTCCTTTTCTTGGTTGGTGAATGTCAAAGGGAGGACCATGAAACACCTGCACCCCAATCACCAGAAGATTGACTCCTGCCTTTAAATCTGTCAGTAAAAGATTTCAGAGTTGCACGCTAGAGTCCAAACACCAAATATTTACTCATTCATAGCCATCCTGCTGGCATATTTTTTGTGGGGAGGGGAGCTCTACAGACTGTTTAGGGTCTCATTACTGGATTGGACTCCTAGTGATCCGCCTGTTTACAGCCTTCCAAGAGCTGGATTATAGGCACACACCACCATGCCCAGTCTCAATTGCCTCTCAGCATGCCCTGGGGGCAGGGCCCTACAGCAGGCCCAGGGATTGACCCTGCTTACAGGCACTTTAATCTGCTGAGGTATTTAGCCTGTACTGACATTTTTAATGAACATGAAATCTAACTTCTATTTTTTGTCTTTGGAGACAGGGTCCTGCTACGCTCTCTGTGTAGCCCAGGTTTGTCTCTCCTGCCTCAGCCTCTTAAGTGCCGGGACTACAGCTGGTATGTACCACTATGCCCAGCTAAATTTAACAATTGTTAATCTAGGTCTTAGTTTCTTCATTTGTGAAATGAGGACATAAACTCAAATTGTTTCTAAGCATTTTGAGCTCTATTTTGTGCCTCATGACCTCCTCTCCTTTTTCTAAACCTGATTTTGCCCTGACTGTATTAAGCGTGCATGCATTTGTTTATAAACAGCCAAAACCTTTTCACAGGGCATTCACCCCTCCTTCTGAAATGCCTGCCATCTAATCACAGTCTGTGCTTCAGCGCATTGGTACGTGGTTTCCTCCTTTCCAACCGGGTTCTTCATCCGTACAGCATAGATGGGAAAATCCCTACCTCGAAGGTCCTTATGATGGATGAGATAAATTCATATCTGTAAAGTGCTCAGAGAGTGCCTAGCTCATAGCAAATGCCATGTACGTGTGTGTTAACTCAACGTACTTGTTTAGGTTGGTTTTAGGTATCAGTTTTGGTTAGGATAGTTGGAGGCATGTGAGCAGTGCTTGGGGACATTTGGAACACACAGATATTTGCTTCTGGGTTTTAGCACTAGGGGTCTGAACACAGACATCTCAGAAGCTGTACCCTAAAGAGAGCCAGGGTTTCATAGCGTGTGTGTGTGTGTGTGTGTGTGTGTGTGTGTGTATGTGTGTGTGTGTGTGTGTGTGTGTGTGTGTGTGTTAATAAACAAGATTAGCCCAGATGGTAATATTATGCAGTAAATAAAATGGGATAGTGTAGTGGCAAGAGAATGTGAACTTATTGGCATTTGTCCCCTTGTACCCCCTTGGTTCCCTGTCACACCAATCCCACCCTACTCTCCATCCAGAATGGGCCACCACGGGGGGTTGAAGTGCTGCACACGTGTGCTCCACATCACCACACCTGATTTGATTTACCCCAGAGGGTCAGATGGGCCACCTGCCCACATCCTGTGCTTTCCTTTTTTAAAAGCACCCAATGACCATTCCAGTGACACCCCTGTGAAAAATTTGCCTTGAACTCCAGGGCTAAAACTTTCCTTTATTTAATTTCACCTTAATTGCATCAATTAGGCTCCTTTCCTGTTTGCTCAACAAACTCTTTTGTTTCTTCCACTCAGTCCTGGGCAACAGCTGCCAAATGGAGTCTTTGTTCAGAGGGCCTTTTCTAATGGTCTTCACACCAGGCCTATTTGTTTTCCTCAGTGGCAACAGCTAACAAACCTGAGAAAGTGTGGCTATTAAGCCTCAGAGGGCAGGCTTAGTTGCCAGCTGCCATTCCCCAACCCCCATTCAGTTCCCAGAATTGAATGATGCCTTTCTTTTCTGTTTTGAAGGGGAAAATAGTTGTATTGGAAGAGGAGGTGTCACAAGCCCTTGGGTAACTTGAATTTTCCTCCTAGTCCCACTTTATGACACTCTCACCTCCTCCCTCACCTAGCCTTCAGCCCCTGGATCACGCTTGTTCTGTCAGATCTTAGAGAGTTCATATAGCTCTCCTCCCGGCCGGCCTCTAGACTCATCCTACTTCCTACCATTCTCTCGTAGCTGTCAGAAATGGAAAATTCTAGAATGAATCCAGTCAGCACCTTCCATGTCTTCTCACCAATTCAGGATACATTGCCCACTTGGCTTGCTGTTCCAAGGCTTGCTGTTCAGGCTTGATTCCCCAGACCACCACTGTCTACCACTAGATCCTATTTGAGGAAGTTTTCCCTCAAGACAATTATCATCAAATTCCTCTTTCTTCATGCGAACATTTTCCCCATTAAAGGAAGCAGCTGTTCTCAGCTCCTTGATTTGAGCTGGTTCACAGTGATAGGCTTGATCACTATTGTGTGGGAGAAGTACATTAGAAGAGTACTAAAACTAGGTTATGAGAAGCACTGCAACTTTTGCCTCAGGCTTTGGTGTAATTTGTTCTGGGGGAAACAGGCTGCTGTGTAGGAACAACTGTCCTTGGAGTGCCATATGAGAAACTCATGTCATGTGGAAAAGTCCTGGGCACCATGAGGAGAGGAAGAAAGCCAAGAACACCTAGGCACCAGAGATGCTACTCATGAAGAAACCACCCCAGAGGTAGATCTTCAGCTCCAGGTGTGCCAGCATGCATGCCGGGAGAATGAGAGATGAATCACCCAATCAAGCCTTCCCCCAATCCTTGCCCATGAAATAATGATCAAAGCCAAATGTTTGTTTTACTATAAAGGTTGTTGATAATTTGTTATGCAGAAACATCCAATCAGAAGCATGTCTGCAAGCAATTCATTCAAGTTTCCTAAAGTCTTCCCAGGCCTATTATGCATGCTCATTTCATTGTCTTTGCACTGGTTTTCTCTGCTTAAAATAACCTTTTTGTTCTTCTCTATTTGCCCAACTCTTCCTATTTCCTTGAAAATCTAAGTAAGACTTTTTGGGGCTAGATTTAGATTTGGCCTTCTTCTTGACCTCTGAATGAGGATGATTCCATCCTAAGAGTCACCCAGCAAATATTTATGAAGTCTTTACTATGTGCCAGGAACTAAGATTTCAATGGGGGAAGAAATTCTCGTGATGCCTCATTTCTTCCTATCTCAAACAAACTCTGCATTCTGTTTAAATTGCTTCTACTTTTATTAGATTATGAACTCTCCAAAGACAGTCTGTGTACTTCTCTGTCACATCTTGACCACCTAGCATGTAATGTCAGTATAGTAGTAAGTGCTTGGCAGGGTAGATTCCAACCAAATAAATAAAGGGATTGTGACCTTTATTTGTATGGGCATTTGTATGGGCAAATGAGTTTAGATTTGGGTGAGGCCATCCAAGTCCAGCTTTGTGAAAAGAAAGCATTGTTGAAACCCCTGAAAGCCTAGAAGCAATTTCCCAGTTATGTACTCTTCAAATGCAAATGAAACTCTAGAACCCAAAGGTGGAAACACTATAGAATGCACATTAGGAAATGTTTGCTCTGAAATTCCAAAAGATCCTTCTGTGTGCACAGTGAGATCAGTAGGCACAACATTACTATTGCCCTGTATTGAGCTCTACCACCTGAAATTACCTCTTCTCCCCTGGGGATAATAAACAGAATTATGAGAGGAGGAGGAGGAGGAGGGCAAACACCTCAGACTTTTGTTTGTTTGCTTTATGTTGTTTTGATTACATGAAGTAATTTGAGCACCAGAAGTAACTCTTAAATAAAAAGCCCTTGCCTGAAGCTGGATGCAAAGGAAATATTTATCAAGATCAAAAAACTCCATCTCCTTATAGGAAGCTATCTGTGCCTACATCTTCTTATATTCAGCATTATCCCTTGTCAAGGAGCCACCCAACTTGGCAGCTGTGTGTCAGTAAGCAGAGAAAAGAAACAAGTAACTAGCTCATTACCTCATTCAGGCCATTTCACTGCCTTAATCTTAGGACATTTAGCAATGACCCAGGTCATTTCTGGTTGCAACACTGGAATACAAGAGGGAGATTCTACTGGGGTCTACAGAATAGAGGTCAGGGATGCTATTCACTAACCATCCTCCAGTATCCAGGTCCACCCCCACTTCTTACCAAAACTCGTCTCACCTAACATGTCAATTGTGCCAAGATCAAGAAACCGTGGCATGGAACACTAATTTTGAACTTTGGCGGACATCAGAATCAGTCAGGAGATTTGTTAAGACACAGGCTGCTTACTGGGGAGCTCTGGGACAAGGCCCACAACTGGTACTTTTAACAGATTCCAATGTGGTGCTGGAGCTGCTGCTCCTGAATAAATGGTGGAGAGCTTTCCTTCCCTCCACAGCAGAAGCTAAGCATGGGAGCCACTCGCCGCAGCTGGACCTGAAGGCCCGCTCTGTGGACCATTCTTGGACCACTCTGACCTTTCTCCAGGAATCTTCCCCATGGGTCAGGGAACTTCATGGTGGCTCAGTTGAAATATTAACTTGAGATTGGAACTGAAAAAATAAATAAGTAAATAAAACCAAACCAAAAAATATACTTGAAAGAAAGAGCAAGGGACCCAGGAAGGGAAATTGGCTACAACTTGGATTGCTTTTCTGGCACCTCTCACGCCAGGCCTCAGAGAGCAGGCCCACAGTGGCTCCGATGCTCACGTGGGGTAAGCAGACTAACAAAAGTCCAATTAGTAAGTCTTGGCAAATAGAAACAACAGTTTGGCAATAATAAATTAAGGCCACGCTTGGCTTCCATCCAGCCTCGATACTGCCTCCCTGCCAGGCTTTGTGAAAGGGTGGCTTTGAAGGCTTCTCAAAGGGTCCCTTCTGTGAAGAATTCCTCCTTTTGTTTGCAGCCACTCTTTTCTTCTCCTCACTCTTCTTTACTCACTGTGAAGGGCTCTGAGTTGAGCATTAAGCTTCTGTCCTCTCAAGAGCTCCCAGGTCATTCTCCTCTTCCCAGATGGTACAAGGAGTCCTGCTGCCCCATTTCCACTGTTGGCCACAGAGAGGGTCCACATGAGACCTCTGTGGTCTCAAGAGATGAGCTTGTTAATGTATAAGAAAATAGAGAAGGAAAAGCCATATCCATTTAGCAGCCTTGCTTCCATTCAGAACCTATTTTTAAGGGTGAGGAGATGAAATCTTCTGAAGCATGTGACAAGCACTTCAAGCATTTGAATATGGTGTGGAATTCACATCCCTCCAGGATGCCTAAGTCCCTAGCAAGTAGATAATAGTATTGATGACAGAGATATTGTGTAATATTTACTGAGCTTTCCTGTGCGCTAGACAAAATTCTGTCCCACATGTGTTATTTCACTTATTATTTGTTTTTGCTTTTTTTTTTTTTTTTTTTTTTAAAGCTTGTGAGAAGAATGTTCTGGGAGACTGAAGCAGGTAGACCACAAGTTCAAGGCCAGCCTGGGCTACATAGTCAGTTCAAGGCCAGTCTGGTACACAGCAAGACCCTGTCGAAAGAAGAAAGAAAGAAAGAAAGAAAGAAAGAAAGAAAGAAAACAATATTTCATTGTTTTCACTTTACAGATGAGCAAGTCGAGGTAAGGAAAAATTAAATATCCGTGAGATGGGGATAGAGATTATATTTTCGTTGTAGAAAAATGTAGCTTCACACTTCCCAGTGTTAAAATCACTATGTGATTTATCACGGGTGGACCCTGAGCACATCCACTGGTATAATCTCAAGCAGATGTGAGCTGGGCATAGTGATGCATGCCTATAATCCCAGTGCTGGGAAGGCTGAGATAGGAGGATCACTATGAGTCTGAGCTGTACAGCAAGACCCTGTACCAAATGAATAAATACAAGATGTTTAAAAAGACAAAAATAAATAAATAAAGTCAAGCAGATGTGTCTACTTTAGGCAAACATGTTGCTGGAGACCAACTCATACTGTCAGCCTGAACTGCATAGTGAGACCCTGTCTCAAAATGACAAAAAAGAAAAAAGCAAGAGTGTACCTAGTCTAATATTTTATGAAACGCTATCTCACAGGGTAATTGTAGGCTTGACTACTGCGATCATGAGATCGCCCCTCATCCACATTCTCACTGTCCCAAAAGGGGTAGTGGAGGCCCAAGGCAGGAAGGTACTCAGTGATGCATAGTAAATGGTCAAGGTGACTGAGGTCTCGGAACATCAGACTGTCGTTCCTGGGCTCTTTCATGTCTGTGGTTCGGAACCCTTTCAGTGCTTGTCATTACTGTGTGGAATTTCTGGACCAAGTAGATTTGGGAAAATTCCCAGAATCTTAGCATCCAGCGAGATCTCTCCTGGTTTAGTCTCCTTCCTTCTAGGCAGTGCAGTGAGGGCAGTGACGTTGGGGCAGACATTTTTTTCTGCAGCTGAATTTAGAGGTGAGGGCTCCATAATGCAGAGTACTGAATAACCTCTCAGCTACCTCTGCAAGTCTCACTGGGAGCCGGACACTGCCATTGGTTACAAAGTCAAGTGAGATGGTGCTCTGGAGGCCAAAGTCCAACAAGACCTTAGGATAGAGAAAAACACAAGTGGTCAGCTCCTTGAGTATGAAGGAAGAGGCTGGGAATCCATATGGGGAATTGATGGGGATGGGGGCATTGTGAATGCCAGGCCAATCCTGAGCTCATTCCTAAGACGGCGGTGCCTTGCTGGAGCTTCCTGGGTGGATTTTTGACATAAGTGATACTAAAAAATGAATAATTGGTGTGTTAAAGCAACATGGAGGAATCTTATAGATGAACTGGTGGGCGATCATGGTGGACACCAAAGAGTATACACTACAGAGTTCGATTTCCAGAAACTTTGGAAATATCTAAACTAATCTAAGATTTTAAAGTCAGAAGAGAGCTGGGGAGATAGCTTAGTGGAATAAGTGCTTGCCTGGCAAGCACAAGATCCTGAGTTCTATCTCTGGTACCACTAAATAAATAAATAAATAAATAAATAAATAAATAAATAAATGTTAGAAGAGAATATCCTTTGGAGGATGGAAGTGATTGGGCAGGCATTCAAGCTGAGAGATAAAATTGTTCTAGGTTATGACAGAAGTATGGATTCAAAGGTTGCGCCCACTTGTTAAATTTGTACAGTAAAGATTTGTGGTACTTCCTTACTTAGAAAATAACTATAAAATAATTGAATAGGAATAGCGAATAGGATGATATTGATAATTATAACTGGGTGCTTCGAAGTTTGTTATACTATTCTTTTTTTCATAGTATATTTGAAATGTCCCATAATTAAGTTTTTTTTTTTTAAATAATAGTCTGGATCAGGTCAGTGAAAAGAGACAAACCAGGGCAAACTAAAGACAACATACAGAAGGACCTGAGCTGTCTTAGCAACCACTGGGACACTGTGGCTGCTTAAAGGTAAATGTTGTACACAGTGTATTTCAGTGGGAATTCCTTTAGCAAAGGGAGAGAAAGATTTCAGAGGTGGATAGGCAGCAAGTTCAGCGTGAGGATAGATAAATGGATTCTGAAATGCTGCTGGGACAAGCAAAAGGAGATTCCCAAGAGGTAGGTTCACAGGAAAAACCTTGGTGTCTTGCCCACTGTGAATGGCCACTGCAATTGAGCGATGATGATGATGATGATGATGATGATGATGATGATGATGATGGTGATGATGATGATGATGATGATTTAGTACTAGGGATTAAAGTAAAGACTTTGTGCTTGCCAGGTAGACACACCACTGAGCTATCTCCCCTACCCTTGATGGATTAATTTTAATCACTGTCTTCACTGATAGCTTGTACACTGCTAAGTTAACCATGAGAAGCAGGTGAGGTGAAAGTCCCCAGAATATCTACATTGGATGCTAACAGTACACCACGCCTTACATCCCACAGAGCCCCCAGCCAGTGGGAAAGAGAGGCCCAACACTATAAGCTCAGTTTAAAATGGTTAGTGTGTTGATAAGGGTATGCAAATCATGCTAAGTCCCAGAGGAGGAACTGCAGCAAAAAGAAAAGGTGGGGAGACGAAGGCAACAGCTACCCTTAAGAAAAGACACCTTAACTCAGCATGCAAACCAGGGCCAACTTTGTAGCTGGAGAACTTCATAGATGACTAGGAAACACTGTAGCCTGCCCACATACCTACTTTTCAATTGGGCTGGAAGTAGAATGAACTCTGAATTATTTTCAGAGGCTATTTATTAATTAGCTACTACAAAGAGATTGTGCTAGATTCTATGGGAGAAATCAAAGTTAAGAGAAAATAAAGTGCCTTCCTTTTAGGAGTTTCCAGCTAATACCAGAGGTGGACAGTTAGCCTCCACAACACAGGAGGGAATAGATGCAAAGAGGGGTAACTTATTCCACACATTGAAAAAAAGAAAAGATAAAGCGCAAAGAAGGAAAACACGGGGTACAGTCTGGATGTCACAGAACAGTCCATTCATTTTACAGATAAGGAAAGCAGATTTCATGGAATTCAACTCAGCAGTTCAAGATTGCAAAGCTGTGCACCAACTTCATCAAGTTCTGAGAATACTGAGGTACAGTATTTCCTTGTTACTCTACTGCCTTGTTCTGTGCTTTGTGTCTAGTCCAGGCTATTTCTGCAGCAACATTCTAACTCTTCTATATTTATTGTAGCAAACAGTTGCTCTGCCACTCTGCTTCTTCTAAATCCTTGGATATAATGAACTCTGGGCTCAAGGGGCTCAGAGTGGGAAAATTTGGCTTCCCTGAGTGTGAGCCTAGTGCAATATTCTATTAAACTCAACTCTGGGCAAATGACACCACTCACTCCATTTGAAAGCCAATTTTAACTTTCATGAGACCTCTGACATACTCTCTAGATTGTGACTAAATGCATGTTTAAGACTTAGTTATGGGCTGCCATGCCTGGCCCCACCCTGGGGCGTGCTGAGATGGCAATTGAGACTGGGCATGGTGGCTCGTGCCTGTAATTCCAGCTCTTGGGAGGCTGTATATAGGCAGATCACTACGAGTCTGACCTAATAGTGAGGCCCTGAACAACCTGTAGATCCTTCCCTAAAATTAAATAAATAAAAAATAAATAAAACACAGTTATGAACAGGAGCTACAGAGGCCTTTGATTTGTCATTGGCCAATTGTTTCCAAAAATTAACCAAGAGAAGCAAAATACCCTGTTAGCTCTACAAGACCTGCTGTAAACACCCACCCTAATTCTGGCATCTGCCTAGCATTGAAGGGATTTCTTGCCTAGTGAGGCCCTATCTTATCTCTCTAATCTGTTTTCCAAACTACAAGTAGGATTGTACTACTCTCTGACTCAGAATTTCTCAGAGACCCCATTATCTCTTGACTATATCCCAGCTCCCTAACATGACTTACAAACCTCTCCATGCTCTGGCCTCTGCCTCCCATGCACATCTGTGAGGGTTCCTTATTGTATCCCATCAAGGGAAACAGCACAAATGCCCATCATTTGCGCAATGGATTAAAAATACACAGCATTTTTATTCAGCTATAAAGGAAGATAAACTCAAGGCTTTTATAGGTAAATGGAGGCAGCTTGAGACCATACTGATAAGTGAAATAAACCAGACCCGCAGGTATAAACATCATATTGTCTCCCTAGTGTAAGAATCTAAAATCTAAAAGGTGTAATAGATATTGTGAGAGGGAAAGTAACTGTTCACAGGGAAAGAATAACTAGGATGAGGGAAAGGAGAAAAGAAAGAAGGAAGGAAAAATATATATGCATATACACAGGAGAGCTTGGATAACTGTACTGTTGATTTCTACTGGTCTTTTGAAAGGAACAGTTAATGCTTAATTGTTTTCTTCTTCTTCTTTTTAATATTTTTGACCAATTTTGCATGCTTATATCTGGTAATCTGAGCAACTAATTTGAAGGCAACACTGTGCAACAACCATTGTTGAATTCCTATCATGTTGGTTAGTGAAATTCTGTATCATTTCTAGTGTTTTGTTGTTACTACTTTTTATTTTAAAACAAACAAAGAGAGAAAAATAAATGATATGAACCAGAAAAAAAAGATACCCTTACTGACACCAACTAAGAGATCAGGAGATAGCGGGAGATGAGATTAGCATTGGTGAATATCCTGATGACTGATAAGGCTCACACCTCATTGCACTCACTGGATGACTAAAAGCAGATGAGAATGCGTCTTCCTGCAGGGAGCTGGCCTTTCCCAGAGCTCTGTGCGATGCCATGACCACAAGCCTCATGTTCCAGTCCCTTCCTGGCCACTCGCCTGCTGCATGACTTGGAGCATGCTACTTTACCCCAGGAGCCTCCGTGTTCTTTTCTTCGATGTGAGAGTACTAATTACCTGCTCTGTAGAGTTCTGATAAAAATCAGAGATAAAGCAGGTGCACCTGCTGCGCAACAGGCTTTCGCTGCTGGGACCTCTCGCTCTCTTGACATCCATTGTTCTTGTCATGGTATGTGAGCTGTTATTAGTTTACCAAGGCGAGGGAAGGAAATTAGGTGTTTCCACTCTTGGGCATACCTCTCTGAATAAGTGACAGGGTCGACCTTCAATACCACCACCACCCCCCCCCAAAAAAAACCAACGAAACAAAGAAACTAAATTAAGTGGCAGGGTGGTAGAGGGCACAAAAGCTCACTTCAGAGAATGCGTGTGCCACCTACGCCTCTACCTCAGCTCTGCCACTTGCTGGAGGTGTGACCCAGAGCAACTTACCTGGCGCTCCATGCCTCTTTCTCCTAAACTATAAAAGAATGTTGACTTCCACTGTATCTATATTACAGGGCTTTGATGTGTATAAAATGAGATTATCCGTGCTTAATGCTTAACGTGGCTCCTGGCACAGGGAGAGGACTAAATAAATATTCTCTACTATCCGTTATTACTGGTGGAAGGAAGGGATTGCCACCGGTGTTCCCCACAGTCCCATTCAATCACAGATGCTGGGCTAAGTGCTTTCTTTACCTGCGTCACAGCCACACGGCCAGTGCTCTGAAATTCCTACCTGTGTTCCAGTCCTGGGTCTACTCTTTCCTAACCATGTGACCTTGACTGGGTATTTACTCCATCTGAACCTTGGTTTTCTCTTCTGTGGTATGAAGCTGCTCACAGTACCTGACTCAGTGAGTGGTTGCGATACATTATGAATAAATACGAAGTAGCCACAATAATATTTTGGCTGGGGAAAGCACTCACCTGGAAGCTTCTGTCATTATGACTTCGTGTGTACGTCAAACCTCCGTGGTAGGAAGGACTCTTTTTACTGTTTTATGGAGGAGGGTATTGGGACGAAAAGTTGATAGAATAATATTTAGCTAGCATTCACTGCAAGCCTGAGACATTCTTGGTGCTTTGCTTAAATTATCTCACTTACACGTCCTAGCAATCCCATGAGGGAGCCACAGTCCCATTTTTCAGATGTGCTCAGTAGGATCACTGATTGAGTTGGAGCAATGGGTTTAAAGAAAAGTCCACCTGACTGTGAACAAGAAGCCAGAGCTAATGATTATTGTATAAAGAAGCCTTTCAGTTTATCTCTCTTCTAGGTAACATCTCCCCCTTAAATTTGTTCTGCCTTTATTTCTATTGTTCCTTGACTATTTCATGTGCATGATGTGGTACAATCCATGGCTTCGTCCTTCCTGCGCTAGTTGTTGAAGATTCTAGAGTAGAACTCTGCTATGTCTACTCTTAGGCCCTAACAGTATACTAAAACTCATGTAGCACTTCCCACTTGGCATCCATCCACATATAAATCTCTTCTACTGCTGCTCGGAGAGGTTCCCACAGTATCCGATGATTCCACTGGTGTCATCTGCCCCCAAGACATTGGCCTCGTAAGTTTTCCTAACAGTAATTGATCCAACTGGCCTGACCAGCTTTCCAATCAAGTGAAGGCCATCTCTAGAGATAGCACATTTTCAGTAAAGAAAAACAGATAAGCATGAAATGCTGGAACTAGTGGTGGCATCTTGAATCATTTGATTTTTCTTTCATTCTGATGGTGGGATTTCTAATGGCTTCAGGTTAAACTAGTTCACTCGAGTTTCCCTGATTGATACAAATGCCTCAAGGTTATTGGTTGACAAGTCCAGGCAGCAAGCAGAACAGGGTTCCAGTCAGCCTGGAAATGTTGGGAAAATATGTGAGCTTTTACATTATAGATAGACTAGTATTTCACTCTTGTCTTCAGATTTTGTGTATTGGGAAACAAACCAGGAGATTTTGGTTTGTCTTGAAAACTCATGATGTGATAGTTCCTGGACCTCCAATCTGCTCTAGTTTCTGCTTAGGTTAGTACAGACAGTTAATTATTGATTTCCTTGGAGGACCAATACTCTGTGACTCTTGGATCTCTAAGAAATTCAGACCATGAGGTTTGACTTGTATACTGCTGACAGAGCTAATGAAGAAAAACATGAAAGGTATTCTTAAGTGAGAGCTACACCTCAGTGTATCACTTGCTAAACAAAAATATTTTCTTTTCCTACACTGGGTTGTGATGATGACTGTATTTCTTTTTCTGATCTTATGACATTTTCACATTACCCGGAATCCAAACAGAAAGGTGGAGGCAGTGTTTTTGAACGTAGGGAATCCAATACACTACTTGGTCCCCAAAGAGACATGCATGTCATGTAACCAAGAAGTATGAGCCTAGACCAGCCACCAAGGCTATTCCCCTCGGGCCCCTGACCTCACCTCCCAGTTCTACAGATCTAATTAGTTACTTCATGGCTTTGATAAGGATCTTTGGTGAGTACATTGGTGCCTAGGATTCCAAGAATCATGGGAAACTCCTACCAAGATTGTTCAGATTTTCAGAACCAAACCAACAGGAAATTGTTTTTTTCTGTTCTTGTCCCACCAAAAAAATAACAGAAAAATTGCCAAGTAGTTTGATATTTGAGCAAAGCAATGCCAGGGAAGGGGCATGACAGGAAAACAATTGATAAACCTGAAACCACCATGCAAGTCATTATAATGTCTGTCAGATAAGGCTCTAAAGCATAGGTAATGTTCAGGTCTTTGCCATTGGATTCTAGAAAAGGGCACTTTCTCTTAATTTCTGCCAAAGAAAACATGTCATCTCTCCTCCTCTTCAACTCTCTTAATCTCATGCTGAAGAAACTAAACTCCTAGGTTAAATCTGTTTGTAATGATGATGAGAAGTGTGTATATTTGAATTTCAAATGGGTCTTGAACCAGTAAAAACAAACTTGATAGTTGACTGTGCTACTTGTAGACAGTACCTAAGTCCACATAGGTCTTAGGATCTGTTCTGAAGAGTGCACCATTGATGTGAAACTCAAATAATAACCCTGAGCTTTCTATTGCACTTGTGCCTGCAGAAATATAGCTTTTGGATCATTATACTACTAATTCCTATTGGTTTATTAAAATGAGCAGTTACCACTTAAGTTTTCTTTTTCTGGCCAATTTTACATGCCTATATCGGGTAATCTGAACAACTACTTTGAAGACAACAATATGCAATATAACAACCACTGTTCAATTTCCTATCACCTTGTTTTTTGAAATTCTGTATCATTTTTAAAGTTTGCTATTATTTTTTATTCTCTTTAAAATAAAAATGTAAAATAGCTACTGCTTGTCATTAATAAGTGTACACAGAATGATCATTTAAAATTATATGTGTGGTCAGTATTTGCATAAGCAATATTAACTTAGGGACAGGAAGCAATGTTGTGTGGTTGAAAGAGCAGAATGTTCAAAGCTGTGAGGCCAAGGTCAGTTCTACAAAAATCAGCTATGTGCCTTCAGCTAAAGTATAACTTCTTTGAACATTCTTAACCTTTTGTAAATAAATGATTCAGACTGGATCTTTCCCAACTTCACTTAAAAAGTCTAAGCTTCATTTTAATCTATTTTGATGATAATTTATGATTTTCTCATTACTTTGTTTTTAAATGAGGGATTGAGCCCTGTGAGTGCTGAGCTATGCCCCAGCCTTTTTCCTTTTCCTTCCTTCCTTCCTTCCTTCCTTCCTTCCTTCCTTCCTTCCTTCCTTCCTTCCTTCCTTCCTCTCTTTCTTTCTTTCTTTCTTTCTTTCCTTATTTTTTCTCTCTTCTTTCTTTTCTTTCTTCCTTCCTCTCTCTCCTCTTGCTCTCTGTGTCTGTCTGTCTGTCTGTCTGTCTGTCTGTCTCTCTCTCTCTCTCTCAAAGTCTTTTAAGTTTCCCAGGCTGATCTTGAACTTACAATCATCCATGCCTCATTTGTCTATTTGTCTGTGTAGCTGGGATTGTAGGTGGGCACCACCGTGCCTGACTCTGAAATGCCTTTACTGTCAATAATTACCACTAAAGTTAACCTTGATCTTATTCCGGGAATAACCTAAAGTTCTTTTTTTTTTTTTTTTTTTTA
>PVKN010022613.1:0-15113 GCA_004027915.1 Capromys pilorides
AACTGAAAGCTGGAAGATGGAGATACTGTAGTTAAAAATGTAGATTTATGCTGTCAACGCATTCAAATATGTATCAGAGTTTTCCCATACTCAAATAGAATATCCATTCTTAAATTGAAATCACTAAAATCAAATGAAATTTAAAATTCAGTTATCTTGTTCTAAAGCCACATGCTTCATTCATGCTTAACAGCCACATAGGGTAAGCTGCGACCTCAGCCAGCCCCAGAAGCATGGAGTCCCAGCTGCTCCACCCAGGCCTGGGTTTCCAGTCCCCCAGGGTCTCCCACTCATGGCCCCCAAAGCCAGAATCTCAGAGAGGTCTCTAGTCTAGCACAGCCTCTGGCAAAGGGTGTCAGGTTCCTGTCATCTGGGAAAGACCTTTGCAGACTATGGTGCTAGGCAACTGTGAGTACACACACTCACACACACACACACACACACTCATGCTCACATGGGTGTCACTAGGCCTCACACCTAGAAACCAGACCCACCACAGGCCCTCCAGGCCTTTCTAGGGCTCAGTCTGCAACTAACAGCCCCCTCTTCTGCCCTCCGCCCCCTGCAGCCCAGCCTGGCCCCCTCCTGTCTGCTCCTTCATCTTCCTCTCCCCACTGGGCAACTGTGGGGTTCCCTGGAGACTCCCTGAGTGTGGAAGGGCAGGATCTACAGGAGAAGACAAGAGGAGTGGGAGGTCACAGACAGGAGAGAACAGAGGACAGAGAGAAGGAGATGCATGGACTGATGGGGAAGAGACAGGTGAGGAAGGGGACACAGGCTCGGAAGGCCACCCAGCTGGGGACAAGAGGGCATGTCCATGCTGCAGCCCAGCCACGAGGGGCTGGCAAGCTCTCCCCCAGCCAGCTGGGCAGGCACAGCTTCTGCTGACCCGAGTCCTTAGGGTGGTTGAGAGCCTCTCCCAGGCCTACCGACCTGCCCCTCTCTGCAGCCAGGAGGGGTGCCGAGCTCTGAACGGGGCAGCCCCTGGCACCCTGTGGCTCAGACTGCGAGTGCTGTCACCTGGACCGATGGCCTTCCCTGCGCTCCTCAGCCCAAAACACCCTCAGGTCTCCATGCCTGGTGATTGCTTCCCCTTTCCTTGAGAACACTGCCAGTGAATGGATTTATTTCAATCCAAATCACCTTGCTCTGCTTCCCAGGGAAAGGGTGACAGTCTGACAGGCTTGCAGTTCTTTGCTCCTGAGTTCATATTTGCTAGAGAGAAATGGTTTCCCAGCACCACACCAAGGATGCAGCGGGGGAGAGGAAGGGGACAGCAGAGAGAAAAGAAAAGCATTTGTCAGATCTGGAGCGTGTGTGTGTGTGTGTGTGTGTGTGTGTGTGTGTGTGTGTGTGTACGCGTGCGCGCACACGCTCTCAGCCAGTTGATATTTCGCATAACTACATAACTTTGTTTTCACCAGTTAGTACAATTACAACCACAAGTTGGGTATAAATCAAAGTTCCTTTAAATTTCATCAGGAAGACATACTCTGTACCCAGCAAGCACCAATAAAAGATATGTGGTCGCCTTTGGCAGGAGAGACAGAAAGAAGCAATTTAGGGTCTTAAAAGATAAAAGATAATAAAAGTAATTAAGATAATTAACCACCCCGAAGAGAGAAGAGTTTACTGCTGTAAATTTTCTATTTTGTTTCGCTTGGCAATATCCCAGCTGCCACTCGCTTAATACACAGCACATCAAGTATCTGAGAGTCTTGCGCTGTCAGAAAACATATATAATAAACAAATTTTAAGAGAAAGGAAAGGAGGGAGAAGGGCAGGAAACACAATCGCCACTTTCTAAAAATCTGGCTCATTGAGTTTGGAGCCAGGTGGGCCCACGGCAGGCGACAGCGGGGCCGTCCTCCTGGTCCTGGCTGGGGGTAAGGGTGCATTCAGACCTTCGAGTGCCAGCCCACGGTAGCACAGGGGTCTCATCCCCCAGGATCACTGTCCCACATCAGCCCTGCCGTCTGCGTCCTGGACGGTCTGCCCCTCCTACCCACAGCGGGTGCAAAGGCAGATAGAATCCCATTCTGAAGGTGCCTCTCTTCCATGGGGATTGGTCTCCTGTCTCCCTAAGGGCGTTCCAGGTCCACTCTGATTCCTGCTCGGACATCTCGAATCTCCTATGGCCTAAAAGTCACCCTATGCCTCAGCCCCGCCCCCACCCTTCCTGCTGTCTCAACAACACAGTGAAGGCGTCCTGGGAGCTTGGTGCTTCTCCCACTGAATCCCGTCCCTTGCGGACCACCTGCCAAACTCCTTCCTACGCTCAGCCAGGTGTTCTTACCTCAAGGAACATGCAGCTGGCAGAGCTCCCACTGAGACTCTGCAGTGACCCTCCCCACAAGACAGGTGGCCCATGCCTGCACTGGAGCATTCTCCCCCTTGTTGGGTGCAGATTTCTGTTTGGTCCATGTTTAGTTGAACGACTGTTTAGCTCTTGCTGTGTGCCAGCTAAAGCCCTAACTATTGCAGTTTAAGAAGTGTATTCCTGCAGTCACCCAAAAACTTATTTAGTGACCACTTGTTTTATTCTGTCTACAACAGCAAAAAGAAAACACAAAACATCTAACCTCACGATGCAGAAAGTCTAGTGGGAGGAGCCTACAGACAGTGAAGAAGGAACAAATAAATGCATGGTATGAGTGGCAATGGCAAGGGCGAAGATGGAAATAGGGCCTGGAAAGGAGGCAGTCTTCACGAGAGAGGAGAAGGGTCAAGGGAGCCTCCTGGCTGGGCACGTGGCTCTCCTGGTAGCGGTCTCACCAAGTGCTAAGGCCCTGGGGTAGTGCCCAGTCCAGAGCACAGGAAGTGCTGCAGGAGGATCCCAGGGCTGGAGCAGATTGGAGAGCACAGCTGGTAGGAGATCAAATCACACAGGACGTGGGAGATGACTCGGCGTCACTGGAGGGCTGGGGCAGAGACGTGCTACATCCTCTTTACCTTTCTACAGCTGTTCTGCAGGGAACAGATTCAGGAGGGAAGGGAAGAAGGGGAGAGATCACGGAGGAGGGTGCTGTCCAGGCCACAGGGACAGCATCCTGCGTGGGACAGCCAGTGCCTTGAGCATCTAATAGTCACTCAGTGCATGGAAAGCTCTCGGTTTGGGTGTGGTCGTAAGTGTGTCCCATGCCAGAACCTGCACCTCACAGATTGAAGTAGTGAGCAGGGCAAGGTCTTTCGTTACTGAGACAACACGTTCCAGTTCTTGCAACAAACAAATCATGTACTAACTGTTTGCCAAGCCCCAGTTTTTGTTGTTGTTTTGTTTTGTTTTCTTGCAGGACAGGGGATTGAACTTCGGTCCTTCCATTTGTCAGGCAAGTGCTTATTTTACTCAGCTGTCTGTCCAGCCCCAGTATAATGAGAGCCTCTCTTGTCTTCTATCATTATGGCAACCCCTGATGCATCACAGGTGTCCTGAGTCTATTTCAGTGAATGAACAGGTGGGTGGATGGATGGATGGATGGATGGATGGATGGATGGATGGGTGCACAGGTAAGATTAGTAGGGGAGACTTGTGAACAATGGATAAACAGATAGTCCCTATTTGCAATTATCTGATTTAGATGTTTTGCCTTTCAGTGTTGTGAAAGTGTTATGCATTAGACAGAAAAGGATGCTTGGACCAGTGAGTTCAGATCTTTCCCAGAACCACTAAGATGCAGGAGGACCTCCCAGGGATGGTAGCAGCCTCAGCCCCAGTTGAGTTTGGCCCAGAATCCCAAGGGTAACGGCCAAGTCTCTGCAGTCTGCTGAGCTGTGGACTGCGGTGTTGGGTAAGCTCTGTACACTACAGGCATTTTCCATAGCTGTGATTTCCAGGTAAGGGCAAGTTTATGGGGGTGTGACCCATCAAATCCTGAAGGGCTTCTGTGATGAGACAGCTTTGGGCCAGAAAAGCAAGAAAAAGGCAGAGGGCAGGAGAGTGCACAGGAAACCCCTGAAGAACAGGAAATAAGATGGCGCTAGGAGTGGCAGTGCCTGGCCCGCCCCCCACTCATCCTGCCACTCCTAGATATTTCTCCACCATCCAACCACGTGTCTCCGCCAAGACCCACCAGGTTCCTTCCCACCTGTGTTCCCAGGGAGATGCCAACTGGAAGGGCCTGCCCAGCACCATGTAAATCTGGGCCCAAATGAGGCGAGTGCCTCAGATCTCTCCATAATTAGACTTCAAGTGGCCCTATAACTCAGCCACTAATTACCTCGCCAGCTAGTCAGCTTGGCCCTCGGAGGCAACCAGCCCATTTCCCTGGCAGACTGGCCCATAAAAATCCCTGCAAGTGCATGGATTTACTGTATTTATTTATTGGGATTTGGAGAAATATGCCTAGTACCCAGAGGCCTGGAGATGAGGGGACATAATTCTGAAATGCAGATCGTTAAGATGAAGGAGAATTATAAGAATGAGTCGGCAGGCTCCAGCTCATCAGATAGCACAGAAGATCACACTGGTTATTAATTAGGTGGCTGAACGTGACCCAACAGAAGCTGTGGTAAGGGGCCCCAGTGGGGACCCAGCAAGGGATCTCCTCCCAGCCCTTCTTCAGAGGCCAGGCCCTGGCTGGTCTTTGGGCTGGCAGCTCTCTGCCCCCTGCCCCTGTTCCCTACTCTCCTGGGTGGGGTGGTGCATCCCATCACATAGTCCAAGCTCAGCTTTGCAGGGCTGCCCTGTGCAGGCCCGCTGTCCCTCACCTGTCTGAAATTCTGTCCCCCATTTACCTCTCAGGTCTGTGGCCTCTCTGAACTTAGAGAGGGTACAGGGCACAGTGCTGAGTCCCAGACTTGTAGGACACAAGGACTGGTTGTGGAGCCACTGCATCGTGAGAGGCTGGTCCCAGTTGGAAGAGGAGACCCCTGGAGGCAGAGCCAGGCAGGGTGCCCCTTCCTCACTTGCTCCTCAGTCTGTCTCTGCTGCCAGGCCACCACGACAGGAGCAGCTGAACCCTGCCCGGGTCCACCCACCAAGCCAGCAGAACTTGGGCTGAAACTTCTGGAACTGTGACCCAAAGTAAGCCTTTCTTCTAAGTTGAATGCATCAGGTATTTTACCCCAGCAACGAAGAAAGTAACTAAGGTAAAGTGGCATCTCAATTCTGCTCACAGCAGGTAGGAATCACACATATTCCATGGTTCAAACGCATAGAAAGGAAAGGGAGCTCAGAGGTATTTGTCACTTGCCTGAGGTCAGAAATGGCCAGGAACAGGGCCAGCATGGGGGCTTGGTTCCTTTTAACCCCAACACCCAAGTTACATGTTCTTCTACCTCCAAGTGATAACTCCCTTATCTGTACAATGGAAGACCAAGCCTGTGTCACCTTGAAAACCACCAATGCGTGCAGGGCATATGGCTGGGGCAGGCATGCCTGGTGGAGAGAAGAGAGGAGAGCGGGGAAATGTGTGGTAGAAAGGATGGGTGAGTGGGTGGGTGGATTGGTGGATGGATGGGTGTGTGGAGAGATGGGTGGATGGATGGATGGATAGGTGGGTGGGTGGGTGGATGAATGGGTGGATTAGAAGATGGATGGATGGATGGGAAGATGGAAGGAAGGAAAGAAGGAAGGAAGGAAGGAAAGAAGGAAGGAAGGAAGGAAGGAAGGAAGGAAGGAAGGAAGGAAGGAAGGAAGGGAGGGTGGAATAATGGATGGTTGGATGGATGAGAGGATAAATAGGTGGATGGATGGATGGATGGATGGATGGATGGATGGATGAGGATACAGATAGCTGCTTGAGTAGGGTGTTTAGATGTGGGAGTGGGTGATTAAGAGGCAAACGATAGATAAACCTTGAAATACTTCTTGCATGCCATAGGTGCTGTTTCTCTATCTAAAGTCAGTTTCTACCTCTGAATAGTAGCTGTTTCCCTCCTGTCCCTTGATCCTCTACCAGCACATCACACGCAGACAGGTCCTCAAAACTCCTGCTGAGGCCCCATAGGGTACCTCTCTGCTGAGAGAGAAACACAAAGGAGACTCCAGCAGCTCTGGAGCAGAGGAGGGAGGTGGTCCCCAGGGCTTCTGCTATTAACATATCAATACAGGCCCAGAGCCAGGGGACTCAGAGACTCAGATTTCCCAAAGCAAATTATTCATGTTATAATGTTCGTTTCCCAAACAAACCTAAGAGGGAGAATTACATTCTGTTTTCTGTGCTTTGTGTCAGCAAGCTCCTACTCTGAGCTCTTCTACTATCTAGGAAAGCTCTTCCCTGGGGAAGAGAGCTACCGCACCACCTGCAGATCTTGCTGGAATTCCTTTGCGGTCATCCAGCCCTCGGGCCAGCTGTGGGGCTTCACACCACGCTCATCCTCCTGGGCCTCAGTGTCTGCCTGCCTGGGACCCTGGCACTGAGGAGTCTTAGTGAGGGCCATTCTGCCCGCAGATGTCTGCAGAGCATCTACTGTGTGCTGAGTGCGAGTCAGAAAGGGACAGGGACAGGAATCCAGCAGAGGGCCTTGGAAGAGAGAGCGGGCAGGCACACCACTTGGGCCCTACCCGGCAAGCGGCCAACAGTGACATCCCCAACACCCACAGGCAGGAGTGATGACACCCAGCCCAAAACAGGCGCTGATGTGGACCAGCTTGCTTGCATACATGCGCCTCCCTGGAGGTGCTGAGATTTTGAGGGAGGTCTTGTAGAGAGGGCTCCAGGACAGTCTTGTGTTTTAGGCTCCAACTTTCTCTTTAACTTGCTGTGTGACCTCGGGTGAACCACTGTGCCTCTCTGGGTGTCTCAGTTACTCTTCTCTCATTGCTGGGACAAACACCTGACACCCAAAATGAAGGAAGGAAAGATCTATTTAGCTCACAGTTACTGGAGGTTTTAGGCCATATTCAGCTGGCCCCACGGCAGAGAGGCGCACAGCAGAGGGCAACCTTTCATGGCAGCTGGCAAAGAGCAAGAGCACCAAGGAGGAGTAGCAGCAGCTCGAGCAGCTGACTTCTCTTCCTTCCTTACATTGAAATGCAAACTACCTGCCCCAGGGGAGGTGCAGCACCCACACCCACAATAATCGATCACAAATTCCAGAAGCTGCCCCATGACTACATGAGGCTTTGTGGGGACACCTAGACACAAACCATAACACTGGGCCACAACTAAAAATGTCTAGGTTTATCTTTTTTTTTTTTTTCTGTTACCAGGGATTGAACTCAGGACCCTGTGCTTGCCAGGCAAGCACTTATTCTACTGAGCTTTCTCCCCAGCTTTTTCATCTTTTTTTAAAATGTCTATGTTTAGTTCTTCACCTTGACTCCTAAACCCACCCCCAAGGACTTCTTAGCTGAATCACAGTGGAAGAATTCTTTTAAAAAATTCTCTCTCTCTCTGTCTCTCTCTCTCTCTCTCACTCTCTCTCTCTCTCTCTCCCATCTGTCTGTCTCTGTCTCTGTCCCTGAGCCATTACATCAAGCTCAATCCCCAGCCATTTTTATTTAGGATAGTGTTTCACTAAGTGGCTACATCCCTGAGGCTGGGTTTAAGCTTTCAGTCCTCCTACCTCAGCCTTCAAGAGTGCTGGGATTATAACTGTGTACCACCACACTTAGTTCCTAAAGCTTTAAGTGCAAAATATTAGGCAGTCTTCTGGACGCAGGCTGGCTCAGAGCGCTGTCCTTCTGGAGTTTGCACGTGGAGACCGTTGCCCAGGACACGAGTGACCAGGTGATGCCCAGGTATGATAGGAACACAGGAGCTGTGCCTGCCAGGTAGCTCCTGGAGGGTCCCCGGCCTCCTGATTCGCCTCCTCCACTTCTTCCCCAAAGCCGTGACCCCCAGGACCACCACCCGGAGGACATTCACTGTGCTGCTTCAGTTTCTAGTTTGCAGCACCCCTGCAGAGACAGTTCTGGAGGAATCACCCCCAAGCCCCATGAGACACGAGCAACGGCAAAGAAAGTCAGCCTGGGTCCTCAGGCTGCGGCTCTCATGCCCACCTGCTGTGGCATCTCCCTGAACAACTTGGAACAAGTCACCCCCATCCGTAACACAGGAGTCATAGGAATTTTTGACCAGCAAATGCCACCACTACCCCTGCAATGGTGAAACCTAGCTCAGAGTTTGCTGCTGGAGGCCTCCGTTGCTTTGTCCATGAAATGGGTTCTGACAATAATGACTCGCTCTGAGCAGTGAGAGCCTCAGCTCTGGTGGCCAGGGGGTGGGGGGAGTGGGGGAGTGGGGGGAAGAGTGGGGGGAGGCAGTGCTTTCTGCCCCCAGGACAGATCAGAGGGGCCCTGGATAAAGTGCGGCAGGAAGTGCGTGGCTGGGCCCAGCGAGCCTTTCTCTGTGGCTGGCAAGGAGCGGCTCTGAGGCGCAGCACTGACCTGGCAAATGCGGGTCCTGGGCTTCTACCTTCAGCATGGCAAAAGTTTTTAAAAATGTATGTATGGCTGCTGAAATTTAAATCTGGTGTGATTTGCGCATGTCACAGAATAGTATTCTTTTCTCTTTTTCAATGATTTAAAATGTACAAATTATTTCCACTAAAAACAGTCACCTGAGATCATTCACAGACCAGTGTCACCGACACCCAGGGTGGCTCTCGGCCAGGTCACCCAGCTGGGCACACCTTTCACTGCGGTCGCTGCCGCTGAGCCTCAGAAAGGTGAGAGGGCGTTCGTCCCACTCTAGAGTTGATTCCAGCCAGTTCGTCCACCAAGCCAGCTACCAGCTTCGTGCTTTGGTGCTGTTGGCTTTGGATGTTATTTGCGGGAAGAAGCTGTGGTTGGTTTCTTTGGCCCATCAGTGGGTGAGCGAGATTAGAAAATAGACTGATCACATTTGGTTTTTTTAAGTATAATTCTGTGTGTTATAATCACATACAGCTAAAACAAATTATAATGGAAAGGCAGCAAATTAAAAGGTCAGATCTTTCTCTCTCTCTCTGAAGCATTAATCTATTCAACTGACATTTATTGAGGACCTACTAAGTTCTGGGAAAAACTGAGCACCTACCCTGTGTTAGGCTCTAAGGACACAGCACGGAACCGAGCAGCAGGGCCCTTGCCCCAGCCCCTATCTCCAGAGGTAAAGTTAATGAACACAAGATCCCGTGCATTACACTTACAGAACTTGCACATAAACCCACGTGCACACAGACACACAGATGCACAAGTTTAGTTTTCTCTTTCTTTTTCTTTTCTTCTTTCCACAAGCCAAAGACTAAAACTAGACCTGTGTCTATCGCCATCACTAAACAAAAGTCAAAATGGATCAAAGATCTAAATATTAAAACAGAAACACTAAATCTACTGGAAGAAAAGTAGGTAGAAATCTTGGAGACATAGGTATAGGCAAAGAGTCCATGAACAAAACCCAGACCACATAGGAAATACTTCCAAGAACTAACAGCTGGGATCTCAGCTTCTTAAGAAGCTTTTTCACAGCAAAAGAAATCACTAAAAGTAAAAAGACAATTCAGAAAGCGGGAAAAACTTTTAGCCAATTGTCCCTCAGACAAAGGACTTATATCTAGCACGTATAAAGAGTTGAAAAACACTAGACCCCTCCCAAATTCAAAAAGCCAATCCAAAAATGGACATCTGAGATGAATACACACTTCTCAGATGAAGAAATACAAATGACAAATAAATATATGAAAAAATGTTCAACATCACTGGTCATTGGAGAGATGCAAATTGAAACAGCACTGAGATTCTCTCTCACCCCAGAAAGAATGGTTACCATCAAGAAATCAACCAATCACATGCTAGAAGGGCTGTGGGGAGAAAGGAACCCTTCTCCATCGTTGGTGGGATTGTAGACTGGTGCAACCACTGTGGAAATCAGTTTAGAGATTCCTCAAAACACTAGGATTAGAGGTCCCATTCCACCCAGCTATTGTCCTTCTTCCCAGAAGAATTAAAAGCATCATACCACAGTGATATATGTGCACCCAGATTTATAGCAGCACAACTTGTCATAGCTATATCGCGGAAACAACCCAAATGCCCACCAACTGAGGAATGGATAAAAAAATGTGGTATTTTTATAGAATGGAGTGCTACTCAGCCATAAAGAAGGATAAATTGGAGACTTTTATAAGCAAATGGATGCAACTTGAGACCATACTCATAAGTGAAATAAATCAGACTCACATGTATAAACATTACATGTCTGCCTGTATGAGCAAGGGAAAGAATGAATAAGGTCTAAGATGTACAGTAGATATTGTGAAATAGGATGAATTTGTGCAAGAGGGAAAAAGAACTAGGATGGGTGAAAGGGAAGAGGGGAAAAAAATGCGAGTTGGTTATACTATTAGTGTCTCTTAGTTCATTAAAAAAGGTGTCAGAAATTTATATGCCATATCGTATACCCCGAGCAACCACTTTATAAAGGTAACATGTGATATATTCATTATTATTAGTCTCTTGTTATTTTGTTATAAAATTTCATTTTACCTTTTTTCCATTGAAAATAAAAGGTGTGCAGGCTGGCTCCAACTCAAGACCCTCCAGCCTCGGCCTCCCGGAGAGCACGATCACGCCTGGCTGTGTGTCTACGACTCCTAAGGGAGTTAGATCAGCGTTCAGCAAAGTCTTAGGCGCTGAGGAGCATTGGCTTCACAGAAGACAGTTTTCCATGGAGACGTGGTGGGTGGTGATTGCAGGACACATCAAGCGCATGACATTTATGGTCCACCATATTCCTGTTACGTAGCATTAGAGTCTCGCGAGGAGCGCGCACTCCAGAGTCGTCGCATGCGCAGGTCACAGTGGGGCGCACGCTCCTATGGGAATCAAGCAGGGGCGCAGCACGGCAGGTTTTTTTTTGTTTTGTTTTGTTTTGTTTTAATGTATTTAGCACAGGGTCTTCAAGGTCTCCCTACGTGGATCAGACTCGTAGTGGTCCTTCCTAGGATTACAGGCTCGCGCCACCACACCCCGTCTGAATTGCTGTCTCAGTGCACTCTGGAATAGGGCCAGCATGGCAGGCAGCGGATTGGGCCCCAGCCCCTGTGTCTGCCTCAGCAGACGCTTTTTTTTTTTAGTGGGACCGGGGTTCAAACTCACTACCTGGCACTTGTGCCATGGAGCTATCTCCCAGCCCACTAAACAGACGCTTTAATCCGCTGAGCTGTCTGGCCGGTCCCGCAGCTGAGGTATCTTGAAGCTCCCCCAGCTGGCTCACCGCTGAGCTCCTGCTGTGTGGCCTGAGTCCTACCAAAGCCACCACCAACCTACCAGACCCACCGGGGGCTCTGAATTCATTCATACCAAACAAAGGTCCTGCATCTTGGGGTGACTTTTCCTTTAATTTTACAATGTCTTTTGGGACTTTGTTCCACTTTAACAGATAAGAACGCCCCGTGCTGTTTTTCCCAAGCAGTCGCATGATACTTCAGGGCACCCTGTGACGACCTCCAAGTGACCCCCACTGCAGGGCCACAGGCTTTAGAATCAGCGTGACAGGAGACATCCCAGAACGTGATTCTCTGTCCACAGCTCAGTAGGGTGGAGAGCGCACCTGCTCGGGGCTCCCCAGTGCTCCCACCTTGTGGGGCCTGTCCTCCCCCAGGGCCCGTCCTCCCCCAGGGCCCGCGGCGGGGCCATGTGTCCTCGTCCGCTTAGGACAGACCCAGCACGGCCTGACCTAACCGTCACACTGTGCCCAGAAACATCGGGTCTGGGTCTGCTGCTTTCCTCCTCTGCCTCAGCGGGGACCAGCCATGCCCCAGAAGGTGACCTCTGTGTGCACGGAGGTTAAACCACAGGTGACAGGAATCTGAGGCAGATCTCCCTGCCAGCCTGCAATGGGCATGCCAGAAAAGAATAATGTACTGTTTCATACTGCTGACATCTGGGGGCTATTTGTTACTGCAGCGTAACCCAGCTTATTCTGACCTATACAAGCTACTATAATTCTATTTCATACATAGAAACGTAAGCACTGCATTCACTGCCTCAGCCATACAGGTATAAAAGTTTGACAGCTCCCTATCGCCCACAGGTTAGAATTCAAACCCCTTCATGTGCGTTACACAAGACGTTGGTTATTTTACGACTGCTCATCAGTTATTTGAGCCCTATTTTTACCAGATATTCCCTGTGTCTTGGACCCGCCGAAGACTTGCGCTAGTTACAGAGCGGCCGGCTCATTCCCTACCCCTGGGCTCCCCTTGCCCTGCTCCTAGAACTCCTCGCTCAGTGCCCTTCAATGCCCACCTCACACAGGCACCCATGGGCCGGGCTCTGCCCAGCCTCCCAGGTGGCCACTTCCTCCTTCTTCCTTCCACAGCCATGCAAGGAGGGACCATACTCTTTTGATTGCTTTTCTCTCTGTCTGTTTGTCTGTCTGTCTTCTTTCTTCCAAGGGAATTGAACACTGACCACCACCACCTGTAAGCAAAGCTGGGACCACCCAGCTCTGTAAGCAAAAGTCACACCTTCATGAACCTGATTCTTAAAGACATTTGACAGAAAGCACTAGCCATTTTGGGGCCACTGCTTTAGGTTGGATGTGTCAGGGAGCCGCAGGCAGCTGGATGGGTGAGCAGTGCACCGAGGCTCCCTGGCCCCCTCCTGGGTGAGCATGCACCCTCAGGGTAGAATGGCACACCTTCAAATTCCTCCATGGAGGTGCTAACCCTCAGGGGCCACAACACGTGACCACACTTCAAACCAGGGTCTGTGAAAAGCCCCATAGGGTGGGCCTTGCCCTGTGTGGTCAATGTCCCTGTAAGAAGAGGGGATTAGGACACAGCCACAGCAGAAGCAAGGGCTCAAGTGGTGCAGGGGAGGAGGCTGAGAAGAGACACCAGGGGACACTGCCATGCACAGTGGGCCTTGGGCCTTGGGCCTTTGGCTGCAGAAGCCACCGGGCTGGAGGGCCTTGGTCACAGCAGCCCCAGCCAGCTCCTGTGTCCCGGAAGATTTGCCAGGGAGACAAAGCCAGCGTGTGGGCCTCCCTGGCCCCACATCTGAGAGTGAGCTCAGGCCCCAGGCTGCCTCCTGGATAGGCATTGCGAATCTATCCCCGAGTGCACTCCACACAGCCCAGACACTGCCTCCAGCTAATCTTTGTCTTCTTCTGTAGACAGGAATCCCCTGGGAGGGGCAGCTAGGGCCAAGATCCAGCTCAGAGGGGCAGTTGGGTGCTGCTTGAGGTGGGCCATGCCTTTGGGGAGTCTATAAGGCTCAGTGGGGGGGTCACTGTGGTACAAATATCCCTCAAGAGGTCCCCATTGTTTGCTTATTAGCACATCTGTCACCTGGATCAGAGCAACCCAGAGACCAGGCAAGACTATCACAGGGAAGACGACTGAGAAACTGAGAAATGACATCCTAAGATTCATGGATTCTCCCCTCCCACCTACACTCACTGGGCCAAGAAAATGCAGCAAATCCCCAGCATTGGAGTCTGAAGGATCCCACCCCAGCCCACCGGAACCATCATAGTTACAATAATGACCTGAGCTGGGCCCAGCTCAGAGAGCGGGGGCTTGACCTGTGGAGGGGCCAGGCATGGCTCTCTTTAAGTCTCCTAGGGATTTTCTCAGAAGCTCAAAGCCCCTGATATAAATGGAAAATTTCAGGCTTTGGGAAAGGTTCTGGGCCTGAAGACCACAGGGCCTTTGCACAGGCTATTATAGTGCTGAGCCTCTGTACTTTGCAGGCTGTAAGTTCTTTCTTGGGTCTCAGCATTAGCGCCGCCACCTTCTCTGAGCTGCCGTTGCCTGATGCTCCTCACTTCCTCCCTCTTTATTCTCGCTGCCCTCTCTTCTTTTCCTTCAGCCATCGAGTGATCTTAGAAGGCCACTTAGTTTTGCATTCCCTGGTGTTGTCTTTCTTTACTCTTCATCTCCCCACTAATCAGAGAGACCTTAGGATCCTGGATGTGTTGGTGCTACTCATCACTGAGCCCCCAGGATTGAGCACAGGGCCTAGCACATAGCAGGTGCTCAGTAAACTCCTAGTGAATGAATTCAACAACCCCAGGTCAGCTTTTGTGGAGCTTTGCTGTGTTGTGAGGGTTAAATGAGCTAATGGCTGTAAAGCACTTAGCAATTGCAAACTTACTTTGATGAAAGCAATAGGTATCACTCAAGCGCTGAGCACAGCCCTGGGCTAGAATAAACTTCGGCGGCTGGTGGGCAGTTCTTGCTGTCGCCAGGGCGCGTCATTGCTTATCCTGCACAGACAGCACAGAGTTGATGCTTCATAAGCTTCTGGACCACAAGGCGTACGGCCCTGGGCCAGCTTGGGGATGGAGAGCCGGCTGCCTTCATGGAAGCCTGGCGTGGCATGGACCTCTGGGCTCAGAGAGGGGCCACGTGCCCAGCGGCCACCAGCAGCCTGCCACGGGTCCGCAGCCAGGACTGCACTTTTCTCTCTTACTACATCCCAGTCTTAGGCTCTGGGGCCAGTGGCTGGGCAGTGAGGTCAGGCAGCCCTGCCCCCACCCTGAACCCCTCGTGCACCCCAGGGAAACACTCAGCAGCACTGTGGAGTTGCCCTTGACTCTGCTTCCTGGGGAGATCCAGCTCAGACCTGTTTAGCCAGGGCCTCTCCGAGTGTGCTCTGTGTGGAGCTCATCCCAGAGGAGGACACTGTGAGGGGCAGGCAGGCTCTGCCAGCGTCAGAGCCAGAGGAGGCAAAGTGGCCTGCTGAGCAGGTGCCTACCGAGGCCAGGCCTGCAGCTCCCTCAGTCACTACTCACAACTCCCCACCACCTTGAGCAGTGGACTTCCTGTTGTCCAGGTGGCGAAACAGAGGCATGATGGATTTGCACTGGGGACTCAGGAGGGATGCCGGTTGTTGGGAAGATGCATGCTCTACCTCATTGCGTTGCACCAGGGCCTTGTGGGCCATTTCGCAAAGCAGACACAGGCTAAGAAAGCAGAAGCCACTGGCAGACATCACCCAGCCAGGACTTCATTGAGACCAGGCTGTGCCCCACTCAGAGGGTACCGGGCCTGTCCTGCCTCCCACACACCCACCTGGGCAGCCGTTAGCCAGCAAGACCAGTCCTTCCTAGGAGCCCACAGCCAGGCCAGTGGGCAGGTCAGTGAACTGTGTTTCTGAGTCTGAGGCCCAGGGATCCCTGCATTCCCCATGTGGCCCAACAGCTCCAGCTGCAGAGATGAGTAAGGTCAGGGGAGTG
>PVKN010022614.1:0-15102 GCA_004027915.1 Capromys pilorides
TATTTGTTATAGCCTTTACCTGTATGACTACCTTGATTTCAGCATCCTCTGGGCAAGAACAAAATTTTTTCACAAGTTGGAGCATGTATTTAATGAAAGCATGAGCCCTGAGGACTTATAGATAAGTTAGAAACTGTGTTTAAGGGATAGGAATTGTAACCCCTGACTTTGTAGAGCCCTTTACTGATGGAGTCTGACATTTTGTCTTAAGTCCCTCTTGCTTTAATTATAATAAACTCTAAATTTTTGAGGACTTATTATAACCAGAATAATATTCTTTCTTTACTGTCAATGATTTAAAGTAATGTATCATATGGCAGACTTTCCTGTTTATAACTTGTGAGAAAACAATGACATCAGTAAGTATTTTATCTTTTACTGCATGTTTTTGAACTTAAATTTTACTGTCTCTTTAAGCTTAAGATTTAAAAATTCACAGAGTATTTGTAGATAGTTTTTTTTTCAACCAGGAATCAAACTGAGGACCTTGCGCTTGCCAGGTAGGTGTTTTAGCCATTGAGCTACATCCTAGGCTTGCTCTATTTTTTTTTCCTTCCAGTACCAGGAATCAAACTCAGGACATTGCACTTTGCCAGACAGGTGTTTATCACTGAGCTATATCTCCTCCTCACATTAGCTTTGCTCTTAACTTTGACCACAAATCCAGACAAAAGCTCTCAGCAGTAGCTATGCCACTGTCCCAAGAGTAAACTGCTTTGAAATTGTTCTGCCCCCCAGGCAATGTCTCTGAATATAAGCAAAATGCAGATCCACTTCTTGCCAAAGTACAACATATTCTAGCTGGGACCCAGCAGTCAGTGCAGTCCTCTTCAATAGCAGGTACCTGAGACGTGCTTTAAGTAACAGCATTATCATCAGCACTCTGATTTCCTGTCTTTGACCAGATTATCTCATATGGTTCACAGCATGTGGGGATGCCACTTCGGTTAGTCTTTGCAAATTAATTCCCAAGTCTCTCAAGCCATACAGCTAGGCAACTTCACAGCAGGGCAGAGCAATACTAAGAAATGCCACTCTTGGTACAAATGTTGTTGTAGTCAGGGTTTACAACAGAATAGATTTAAGAAGGGATGTGGTGGTACACACCTGTTATCCCAGCACTTGGGGAGCTGAGAGAGGAGGATCACTGGGAGTTCAAGGCCAGTCTAGGCAGCAAAGAGAGCTCAAAGCCAGCCTGAACTGCACAGTGAGGTCCTGTCTCAGAAGGACAAAAACTAACAACAATAAAATGTTTTAAAAAAAAGCCAAAATAAGGCCAGCCTGATAACTCAGCAGACTCAAGTGCCTGCTTAGGCAGAGTGCAGTGGCTGGGGTTCTATCCCTGGTGTGCCCTGCTGGCCCCACCTGCGGGGCCCACTGGGACTGTGATTGAGACTGGGTGTGGTGACACACTCCTGTAATCCCAGCACTTTGGGAGGTGAAAACAGGAGAATCACTACGAGTCCAATCTACATAGTGAGATACTATAGACCCTGTCCTAAATACAGAAAGGAAAAAAACAAAACAAAAAACTAAAGCAGAATGGATTCAATACAGTACACATAGTTTACAGGATTTTGTATAATAATCTCCCAAAAAGTCAAATACAGAAGAGTGCAGGAGATCTGACTATGTATTAAAGATCCAAAGAATCCATGCAAGTGTTTGGATCCCACAACAGTGTCCCCCATGAGTCCAGCTAGAGGCCTAGAGCACATGGCAATATCCTGCATATGCCTGCTGAAATTCTAGACCTTATGGCAATGTCCTGCATGCATCTAGCTGGAGGCCTAGAGCACAGGACAATATGTCACGCAAACTTGTATCAAGGATCCACACTGGAAAGGCCCCAAGGTCAGTGGTAGAAGCTAGAAAATCTGTGCCTAGGAGACAAAGGCTCTATGCCAGCAGGCTAAGGGTTATGTACTTGAGCCAGGAAGTCATGTTCAAGTAAGGATCAGAACTGCCCTGATTTCTCATGATGATCATGGTAATGTAGAAGACTTGTGGAAAAGTGATGCCTCACAGTATGGTATAAAAATTTATGCCATTATTAAGGGAAGACTTACTATGCTTTTGACTTAGACATTTACCCTGGAACTCAGCCATCAGGTCCTTATTCATGTATAAAATGAATGCAGTTGTGAATAGACTTATTGCTCCCATATCCCAAACTAATTGGCATGTGACATTTGCCATCAGTTTACCAGTTTCCAATTAATGTTACATTTGCTAACAAGGCCCAGGTTGACCAGTGCTGGAAATGTACAGCAGAGAAACAAAGCAGAAATTGTGAAATAAGCTATGTGCGGTGGTACCTGCCTGTAATCCCAGCACTTGGGAGGCTGAGGGGAGAGAATCTTTGTGAGTTCAAGACCAACCTTGGCTACAAAGTGACTCAAGGCCATCCTGAACTATATATTGAGACATTGTCTCAAATAGCCACCCCCCCCCCAAAAAAAACCCTCAAAAACAAACCAACAACAACAAAAAACAATGTTGCAGCTTTAAAAAAAAGAATTTCATAATATAGTATTTGGATATCAGAAAGAGATAATATTGACCTTGTATAAGGCAATGAAAAACCAACTGGTAATGCTTATGTCAACATTTAATCATTATGGAAACACTGATAGGGAAACATCAGCAAACACCAAGCTGAGATAGGAATTTTCAAGAACAAAACCAAACATGGAGTAGATGTTGATGAGTTACTTGAAACACAAAGCATTGACCAATGGTTGTGTTTTACTTGAGCCTAAACATGTGTGGAATAAATAATTTGATAGTTTACAAAGAGAGTAAGAGGTACAAAATACTATGGAGAAATTTTCTTAAAGGATTGTGGCTCCATAAGAGATCACATACAGCAGAGGAAAAATAAAATGCTTCTACCCAGAGAACTACACAAAAAAATTGTGGAGTAAACTGGTGAGCTGACAGGTAAAAAGACAGGTGCAGTATCACAAAGAACTACAATGACAATATGAAAACAAAAAAGTGAACTGTGAAAATAAAGCATACATGCTATCAGTGTAAGCAAGACTCATACATGGAACATGTACAAGTTGGCAGTTGGCAGGTTTAAAAACTGCCTCAGGTGTGAAGTGGAAGCAAAGATTATTTCTGTGATAGACTTCTTTGTATTCTCATTGTAGTTTACATAGCTTTTCATCTTTAATGTTATCTTTTAGGTTTTGTAAGCAAATAAACAGCTGATGTGAAAATGTCAATATTCTATTAGAAGCGGCCATCACATATTTGATATTTTATTATATTGATATCTAATTTCCCTACTAAGTATATGTTATAAAGTATAGTATGGAGCTTCAAACAAAATAGGAAGAGAACAGAGGTGATAAGGTCTCCACATAGGAAAGGAGAGCTAAGTCTATGTACTGTTGATTTAAGGACATGTATTCATGGAACATGTGTCATGTGTGAAGATTGTCTTTGGTATGAGAATTGAAGAAAAACATATTTTCATTTTAGAATTCTATTTTCATTGTGGTTCATATAGAATTTATGAAAATCCATATAGAATTTTCTCATGTTATCTTTTATGTTTTATAAGAAAGTACATAGATGATGTGAAAATCTTCATGCCTATTCTAAATGCAAAATACATACTCCGTATTTAATAATTTATTTATATTTTATATTCCTGTTAACTACATACTTTATAATATAGTAGGAGCCTCCTGACACAAAAGAAGACCACTGAGATGTCAAGTATGTCCTGGAAAAAGGCCTGGAAAGCAAAATACATGTTCATCAAAAATTCAATTCTTTATTTTTGTGATTTTTTTCCCTCTTAAGTACTCATTGTTTAATATAATGACACTCATAAAATTAAAATTAATATTTCATCAATAGAAATATTCTAAAGAATAAACATGATCCTGATAGTCCTATGTTTCCATACCTTTGTGAGAAAATTAGTGTTATTCTACGTGAGTCACAAAATGACACTGAAGGACCTGAAGCCAGAAAAGGCCTATGGAAAGTTATTTTGTAGTTTTAAGGAAAAGTAGTGACAAGGGCAAAATAAGGGCAAACTTGTTAGCTGTCAGATGTATCAAGCTCATGGTCTCCCAACATTGAGGGAGGAATGAAGTCAAAAACTAAGAAGGAAGTTAAGAGAATTTTATTGGAAATAAGGAGAAGAAAAATTGGATTTCCAAGTGGAGTCCTGAGCAGGTTGCTTTAGAAGCTTTTTCTCATAGGTAATTTGTACAGCAAAATCATAACATGGTATACTATAGGCCAAACTACAATTGACCTTTAGGATTACAAGTACAGATGCTTAGCTAATAATGATCCAATAGAGAAACAAGTCATATGGCAAGAGTACCTGAAAGAACCAAAGCATTTTTGCCAGGTATGGTAGCACATGCTTGTAATCCTAGTGCTCAGGATAGCAAGGCAGCTGGATCCATGCAAGTTCCAGGCCAGACTGGGCTACATAGTGAGTTCATGCCCAGCCTAAATTGTGCTGTAAAATCCTGTCTCCAAAAGACAAAAAAAACAACAAACCAAATCAAATCAAAACAACTCTCCACAAACAAACAAAATGAACAAAGGCACTTTTGGAAAGGGAGGGGATCATTTGTCTAGAGATATCTATGTATATTTATGCATCACTTATTTACATGTCTAATGCCTATCTGGCCCCAATGGAATAGGTGGTGTTAATTACAGTGTAATTTCAAATTGCAGTTTATCTCTAGGAAGGCACGAGGTCTGTCTCTCTTCAAATTTGCCTCCTTCCACAACTCTACTATCTCTTTTTGTGCTGACTTCCTCCAATGCTCAATCCCTCTGACTGCATATTAATTTCTAATTTAAATAACTAAAATAGTAGGACCAGAACCTATGTCTTCTGGTATTTTAGTTCAGGACCTTGCAAGTTTTGTACTAAGCCATACAGACTTTTAAAACTGGCGATTTGGCAACTGATTAATCAGTGCAATTAACCCAATTGGTAATTAAAAATTCAAGGTAGTGCAGTTTAAGATTCATACATCCAGGAGGAGGGCTGCTGCTGAGAAAGAAGATAGGGGACAAATCCTTTCATTCATTAAAAGGATGCAAGCGTTTTTTATTTTGTTTTGGCAGAACCAGGGATTGAACTCAGGCCCTTGCGCTTGCCAGGTGAGCATTTATTTTACCGAGTTATCTTCCCAGCCTCCCAAGTTTTTTTTTTTTTTTAAGAAAATACAAAAAACAAAAAACAAACCACCAAGTGATACAGCATTTCACTAAACAAAATAGGAATTCGATAATGGTTGTCGTATTGTATAATGTTGTCTTTAAGTTAGCTGTTTAGATTACCAAATGTAAGCATGCAAAATTAGTTTTAAAAAAGTTATCAGATTAAAAAGAGAAGAAATTAAGCATTTACAGTCCCTTTCAGTAGACCTGCAGAATTCAGCAGTACAATTATCTAAGCTACCCTGTATATATACATAAATACATCTTTTTCCCCTCATCTTTCTGAAAGGGACTGAATCATAGAGTTTGACTTTTGCTGAGCCCTGGGGATGGCACGTGTTACGCCCAGAGCTTTGACGTTAGCTTCACTTTGAGCCAGGCCTCAGGGTAATTGTTTTCAGATCTAGGGAGCCTCGCACCTCCGTGACCAGGACTTTGAGGCATCTGTCCAGGTCTCGCTCATTCAGATCTCAACCCCATCACCGCAGAGGGAATGCGACCCCGCTTCACCTCTAGTTGGCCCCGTGAGTGTAGTGCAGGGAAGAGACGCGCGTGCGCCAGAGTTAAACCTGCCCAGGAACAACCGGCTCGATTTTGGGATATTTGGGTCCCGTAACCAAGTCGATCAGGGCCGCTAGCCTTGCCCTGGGGTCCCCGCCCCAAGTAGCCCACTTCCTCCGCTCTGGGGTCCGGGTACCAGCGAGTGGCCAGCAGCAGGGGCCCACAAACCATTCTCTTTGCTCATCAGCCTCTTCTCAGTAGAGGTCGGCTCATTCCGCTGCTCTGTATTTTAATTTTCCCAGAAGGCTGCCCCACCCTGCTCATCCACTCCCTTCTAGGAAGACAGATCACGCGGCGGAGAACGAGACTCGCAAACAGGGCAAATCTCTCCGCACTGGGGTAGCAGGCAGAGAGTCGAGGCTTGCGAGTGGGAAGGAGCCTTGATGGGCAGGGCTGCAGCCCAATGGGTCGGCTCCGCCTTCTTGCGCGGACCAATGAGGCACATGGGGCAGGACTTCCGCCTCGCCCTGGTGTTGTCTTCCCCGCTCAGGTTCGGGCTATGGGTGTTAGTGCGGGTCTTTAGTTATGAACTCGGGCTAGGGTTTTCTCCAACAGCAACGAGGCCGGCGAGCCTGTGTCCCGCGGGCTGGTCCTCCAGGTAAGAGCCTCCCGGGCTCCGCGGTGGCAGGGCGGGGGTCGTCCTCGCGGGGCCTGGTCTGGAACACACCCCCTCGCAGGCCCGGGAGCTCCGAGTCGGCCGCGCGGCAGAGGTCTGTGCTGCCCCACTGCGGTGCCTGGCAGAGTGAGTTAGGGTTTTTGCAAAAGAAACAAAAATGCCTTCCGCCTAGAGAACCGAACCGAGTCTCCCCCGCACCCGTATTTCTTGAAAACTCCAAAGTTATCAGGTTATCTGTGGTGCTTCTCACGTTCTCCTTTTGAGGTACCTGGAGCCTGGGAAGATGTTTGTGAGAGTTCTCCTGGTCTAGCACTTGCCTTTGCAATCCTGGGTTCAGGTCACTTGACTTTCGTTTTGGGGGTTGATTTGTCTTTCGGTGTAAGAAAACAAGAGCAGTCACTTCCTTGCGTTGTCACCCAACCGCTCTTTCCTCTCAGAGCTCAGATTGCAGGTTGGGACGTGAGCCAGCAGGGGCTAGAGAAGAGGTCCCTGCCTCCTGAAGTCGCGAGGCTAATTGGGCCGACCCGGATTGATAGAACTCTGTCCCAGAGAAGGAGTGGGCCGACACCACGCCGAGTGATTGTATTCCAAACGCAGTCACGCACCTGGGGGGCAGCCACTTCATGTTCTCTGCCTGCTTTTGGTGAATTCCTGTTTCGCCCTAATCGGGCCGTAGTAAATTGCCCACATTAGTTTCATCCTCAGTTTCAGCACCGGGGCAGCTGCTGCAATCCTTTATTTTTGCCCCAAACCTGCCAGCTTCTGCCAGTGATGCAGCGGAACTCGTAGAAGCTAATGCATTCCTTTCAACCATGATGTTGTGGTTCTTCAAACAGAACCTGTGCAGTTTTTGATGCAATATGAATCAGTAAAGTGAGTTTGCCTCCAAGGAGTTCCAGTAGCGAAGCAAATCAATTCAGGATTTAAGGAAGGACTTTCAAGAGTTGCATTTGTTTTAAGGGCAGCTTTTAATAGCTCTAGGAGATAGGTAATTCTTTGTTAAAGTAACAGAATTGGACTGTGATATGTAAAAAGGAATTAAGTGTGCGGTGCCCTCGTGCAGGGTCTATAGAGATTCATAAGTAGATTTTGGAATCAACTTCGTGCATTGGCAAACATTAAAAAGAAAAGCAAGAAAAACTATCAGAGGATGTCCTATGAAGTAAAAGTAAATTTCATTTCCTGAGGCTTTTATCTTAGTTTTTTTAAATGTGTATCAAAAAAATAAAAATGTGTATCAAGAGGAAGTGACAAAGCCTTGTTATCGTGCATCATAGCAAAGACAAATGTTCCAAGCTACTGGATCCCAAATTTGAGTCTGTAGTTCTCCAAGGAGAAGCTGCACTTTTTGATACAATATAAATAAGTAAAGTGAGTGTGTCACACTGACAAAATTCTGTAGCCTGAACTAGAAATAAGGAAAAAGTAAAGATTCAGTGAAATAAAATGTTTGTTTCATAATTAAGCCTCAGTGTTTTTTGTTGTTGGTTTTCAGGTGGTTAGGTAGGAACAGTCATTTCTATGTAAGGAATGCCAACTTTTGTGTCATTGTCAACTGACAATTTCTGTCAGTTGAATGACAACATTAAAATAGGTAGTATTTACTTCTTTAAAATGAGAATATGTGAGATTGTTATGGGGTAATACTGCAAGGGTGCATTAACAGGAAAGAGTGTGTTCCTATTGTAGCCAAGACTGGAATAAAAGGAGATATGTGGTACAGTGGGAAGAGCAGAGGTACTTTTGTAAATGATGATAATGATAATGCCAATTTGGAGAGTTGTTTTGAAAATTATAGTTAATATATGAAAAAAGCCGTAAATGAGATAGATAGTAATTGAGCTGTTTTTATTATTATGGTTATCTTAACAAATGAGCACAAGCACAGGATCCTAGGACCTATGGTAAGAAAGAAAAACATCTGGATACCCTTTATACTTGAAAAAGAGCTTAGGACTAAGAAGAAAGGCCTGTAGGTTTCTCGGCCAGTTTTCCATGGCTTTATGCAGTTGGATAGGATATAATACCATAAAATCTATCCATTTTTGAGTTATTTTTAGTTCTTTGTCATGCTAGGCCTGAGTAACTGGATAGTCAGACAAAATATTTTGTTGAGCGTTAGCTGAACAAACATTTGTGTATTCTGTAATACCATAACTGGAAACATTACTTGGATCCTACTTATGGGTATTTCTCTAACATTCATTCATTCAGCAGCTGTTAAGTACTTTCCCTGTTTGGAAAACTTAGGGCATATGACTGACCGGAAGAGACACTGGAGTTGATGTGCTAGAGAGAGAAATAAGGCATGTTTTCATTGTAGAAAATAATTAGGTATTCTTGTTTTATCATTTAGAAAGTCATACCAAGCAGTTAAGAGCAAATATCCAATTATAAACATTATGTAGAACACTTGCATGTCTTTCTTGTGTATATTTGTCTCCCCTCTTTGCACTTCCACTCAGTGGAATGATTTTTTTTTGTATATGGTTATTCCTAATACACACCTGGAATGTTACAGTGTTCTGATGTCTATAGGTTTTTTATTTCCTTTTTGTCATCCCAAATTGATTAATATAAAACCTTTCAAAATCATTTGCTCAGCAGTTGTAGTTACAGATTAAATGTTTGTGATGTGGAGGAGGAAGTCATGTGGCAAGGACTGGATCTTGAAAGAATCTGTTAATTGCAGCAAGTGTCTACCCAGTTGTATTACTTGTAATTGGAAGGGGAGCAATGAAGTTGGAGTGAAACTGTGACTCTGGAAAATAAATAAGGTTATGTTGTGGTCTAGAGCATCAATACTAGGGAGTCTGTGTTTTACTCAACTTGCTTATTATTAAATTGGGTGAATCTGCATAAATAACTTCATCTCATTTCGTTTCCTCATCGGTAAGTGAGGAAGTTAGAATTTCCCTAGTTTAAAAATCCTGCTTTTGGGCCAAGAAGATAGCTCAGGGTCACAATTGCCTGCCTGGCACTTCCGATCCCCATTTCCAGCAAAAAAAAAAAAAAAAAAAAAAAAAAAAAAAAAATTCTGTTTTTAAGATTTCTTTTAGGGGCTGTTGAGATGGCACAGCAGTCTAAAGCGCCTGCTTAGGCAAGCTTAGGCAATTGCAGGGACTGCGGTTCAATCCCTGGCACCACATGCTGCACCAGCCCCACCCCCACGGTAGGCTGAGCCAGCTATTAAAAAAAAAAAAAAAAGATTTCTTTTAAAATGTTGTATTGGGCAAGCGATACAGCAGAGTGGCAAATGGGCCTGTCTGGAAAGTGCAAGGTCCTAAGTTGTATCCCTGATACCAAATAACAAAAACAACAAAATATTGTACTAAGATTTCACCTTGGAATATGATAAAATAGCGCTGACCTTATGAACTTATATTGGATGAGCATCAAGTTAAATGTATACTTTTTGTTAATAAACCTAGATGTTTAAAAAATGTACAAAATTAGTGTTATATTCGGTGTTATTCACTAATAAGAATGCCTTGTAATTTTTTTTTTTTTTTTTTTTCGTGGACTAGGGATTAAATCCAGAGTCTTAGCACTGAGATATATCCCCAACCCTTTTTATATATTTTGGGATGGGATCTTGCCAAGTTGATAAATTGCCCTGGGTGGGCTCCAGTTTACAATCCTCCAACCCCAGCCTTCCAGAATGCTAGGATTACAGACAAATTTTTAAAATCAAAGGAAAATATATCCTATTATGTAGTTTCTTTAAGATTAAGTAGTAAAAAATAAATCTATGGCATTTTAGGTGTGAGCCAATTAATCAATATTTATTCATACTTTAATATGCATCACAGTTTTTTATCTCCTATTTTGCTGGCAGTTAGGTGTAAAAAACAGAAAATGCATATTCTCCAACTTGAGCTTAAAGAGTAATGGGAGTCAGGGACATAGCTCAGTGGTATAATCACCTGCCTGGCAAGGACAAGGTCCTGAGTTTGAATCCTGGTACCAAAAACAAAGAATAATGGGGGTGATGAATAGTTTGAATTAGTTGTGTAATCCTGTAGTGGCACAGAGAAGGCATGTAATGATAGTCTATGAGAAAAGAGACCCTCTCAAGGGGTTAGAGAGATAAAAAATTGGAGGAATGGCAAATGATTAAATTGAGACACAGGTAACTGATGTGGTAAGTCACAGCTTAGTTTTAAACTTTACTGTGAAAGCTGTTTGCTCTGTTATGGAATTTTATGCAGGGAATAACATAATCAGGCATTTTTATATCTACTCCCCCTGTAAAGAAGATGAGATCCCCTCTGGAAGACATATTATTTTTAATTATTGCAGTGAAGTAGACTTTCTTGAGGAAATCAGTCTTTTAACTTTAAAGCCTGAAGAACATTGTTAATTTTGTGGTTTTAGGGTGTTTCATGTTTAATGTTATCATGCAACATTAAAGCATGTAAATGTTCATAGCCACACTAAGTTATGAAAATAACTGAAATTTTGAAATATTTTGCTCACTGATATAAGAAAACTGGTCAGCTACAAAAATTTGATTTAGAATCGTTTCTAAGGAGTTAGAAATTTGGTAAAGTTGGGGACCAGGGAGATAGCTCAGTAGAATAAGTGCCTGCCAGGCAAGCACAAGGTCCTGAGTTCAGTGCCCACCCCCCCACAAAAACAAAGAGAAAAAACCCTTGAGATAGAGTGATACCTTTCATGAAAAAGGACAGCAAGCTTTAAGGGGGAGGGGGGGAAGCTCTGTGGCACAAGTGCCTGCCTGGCAAGTATAAAGTTGTGAGTTTGAACCCTGTTATCACAAGAAAAAAAGAAAAAGAAAAAGAAATTTGGAGACGTTTAAGTGATTGCATGTAAGTGTCAGTTTCAGTTTCAAATGACCAAGAAATTCAGTTAAACTTTACAGAGGGAATGAGTTTTCCCTGGGAAATAATTTACAAATGAATAGGCAAGTATTTGACAAGTAGACCAATATTTCTGAGTGAATTTTTTAGAAAGTATGACTTCAGTTTTTAATGAGCTATTTTCTAGCTAAGTAAAGTTTAATACTTTATCTAAATCACATATATGTGTGTATATATATATATACATATATATATATATATATATATATATATATATATATTTTTATGGCTGGCTCAGCCTGCCCTGGGGGTGGGGCTGGTGCAGCATGTGGTGCTGGGAATCGAACCTCGGTCCCTTCAGTTACCTGAACTTTCCTAAGCAGGCGCTTCAGACCGCTGAACCATCTTGCTGGCCCTAAAACACATTTTTATAGTTTACATTTTCATAATTTACATTTGATTTTCAGAAAGGAAAGACTTAATTTATGCATTTGTCCAACATAAACATTAATTGCTGTTTTTGAAAAAAAATTTAGGTTGAATTCACATAACAAAAAGGAAAACATTTTAAATTAAATATTTTAACAGCATTTAGTACATTCTCAGTGTTGTATAGCTACCACTTCTGTCTAGTTTCAAAACATTTTCGTTACTCCAAAATAAAATCTTACACCCATTAGACAGTTATTGTTCATTCCCTGATGCTAATGATCAGATCCATCACCAATCAGCTGTTTCAATAGATTTATGTATTCAGGGTATTTCATATAAGTGAAATCATACATTATGTGACCTTTATTGCCTGGCTTCTTTCACTCCTGTTGTAGTGGGTATCAGTACTTCTTTCCCTTTTTTATAGCTGAATAATACTCTACACTTGATCTTAGCCTGAGAAGCGATGAATAGTGCTCCAATAAATATACAGTTTGTTCATCTACTCATCCATTTATGGATATTTAGGTTGGTTTAGTCTTTTTTGCTACAATAAATAGCATTGTTGTTAGTATTCTTGTACAATAACCTGGTTGAGTATTTTTTTTCAGGTATTTTATATCTGTACAAAAGTAGGATTGCTGGGTCTTAAAATGTTCTATTTTAGAATTTTGAGAACTGCCATGCTATTTTCTACAGAACACTGTGCCAACACTCATTTTCTGATTTTTTTTAAAAATATTGTTGGCTGCGGAAATCATTCAGTGTTCTAAGGGCTGTCGTGGCAAGCCCAAGGACTGCGTGTGATCCCCGGCACCGCCTCTGAGCTGCAGAGTGAGACGCTGTACCAAGTACATTAAAATAGTATTACTGTCCTTGTGCCTATGAAATGGTATCTCTCTGGTTCAGATTTGCATTTTTGACAACTGCTGATACTGAGTCTTTTCATGTATTTGCCAACCATTGTTTTATCTTTTAAAAAACTTTTTGTTGTTGTTGGTATGGGGTCTTGTTACACAGTTCAAACTCTAGTGAACCTCCTGTCTCAGCCTGCCGAGCATTGAGATTACAGGAATGCCTGAGCCAGTACCTCACGCCTGGGATTCCAGGGCCTGCACAGCTTACTGTACCGGAGATGGAACTCAGGTCCTTGCGCTTGCCAGGCAGGCACGTAACACTTCCTAACTATCTCACCATCCCTGTATATTTTTTTTGTGTGAGAAATATCTGTCCAAGTTCTTTTGCCCCCCACCCCCTTCTATGTATGTAGTACATGATCTCGCTACACAGATTGGACTGGATCACAGTGATTCTTTTGTTTACAGCCTTCTGGAAGAGCTGGGTTTATGGGTGCACTACCCCAGTCATCTGGGTCTCAGAGAACCCTGGAGGCTGGCTGGCGCTGCAGGCCTGAGTATCTAATCCTGGCTCCTGTGTCTGTTTAAGCAGGTGCTTTAATCCACTGAGCTATCTGGCTGGCCCTTCTTTGCCCCTTTTAAAAATTGTGTAATTTGACCTTTTGGTTATTGAATCATAAGTATTTTTCTGTACTTTAGATGCTAGATCTTTAGATGTATGTGTTTTCTACCATTTTATGAGTTGTTTTTTTACCTGTGTAATGTCCTTTAATACATAAACGTTTTTAGTTTTGATAAAGTCTAATTTATTTGTTTTTCACTCAGGATTTTTGTATTATACTTGATAATTCATTGCTAAGTCCAAGGCCATGAAGATTTAACCCTATGTTTTTTTCCAAAAGTTTTCTAATATTAGTTCTTATATATGTCATTGAATCTGCGTGCGTGCGTGTGTGCGTGTGTGTGTGTGTGTGTGGTGTAAGTTAGGATTACAGCTCTACATCTTACATGTGAATATCCAGTTGATCCTAGTGTATTTGTTAGAGACTTTTTGATCTTGGCAGCTTAAGGGCTAGGAAGATTCCTGAGCAGCTTAAGCACCTGCCTGGTATCAAAAAAAAAAAAAAAAAAGCCAGGTGTGAGGCATGGTAGTGCATGCCTGTAATCTGAGCATTCAGGAGGCTGAGGCAGGAGGATTGTTGAGAGTTCCAGACCTGCCTCGGCTGCAGAGTGAGCTCAAGGTTAGCAAGACCCTGTCTCAAAAAAAGGAAAACCAGTTGGTTGTAGATACATAGGCTTATTTCTGCACTCTGAATTCTGCTTCTACTTATCAGTCTTTTTGGTAGTGCTACATTGTCTTAATTATTTTGTCTATGTAGTTAGAAAATTTGGGATCAGGAAATGTAAATTTGTTGGGCATGGTACGGCACACCTGAAATCCCAGCACTGTGGAGGCCAGAGGAGGATTACTGTAAGTGCAAGGACAGCCTGAGTTACTTGGTGAGTTCAATGATAGCCTGAAATGCATAGTGAGACCATGTCTCAAAAAAAAAAAAAAAAAAAAAAAAATTGTCCAGCTCCATTCTTCATTTTAAATATTGCTTTGTTTATGTAAGTGCCCTTGCAGTTTTGTATGAATTTGAGGATTGATTTTTTTTTTTTAAGTTTTGTATTAGAAACCATTGGAATATGGTGGATAATGGGTTGAATCTGTAGTGATTTGAGTAGTATTATAGGCATCTTAACAATATTAAATCTTCTCATATGTGGCTGTGTGTTTAATTTCTTTCAGCATTGTTTTATGATTTGTAATTTTCCATATACAAGTCTTGTGCTTCTTTTGTTAAATCCTTCCTGGGTATTTTATTCTTTGATACTATTATAAATGGAAGTTTTTTCCTCAATTTTGTTTTTACATTGTTCATTACCTGAAAAGTACAACAGAGCCAGGTGTAGTGGCACACACCTGGATGCCCAGCCCTCTGGGAGGCTGTCTTAGTTACTCTTTTCTCGTTGCTGTGACAAATACCTGACACTCAAAATGAGGTTTATTTAGCTCACAATTACTGGAGGTTTCAGTCCATCCTCAGCTGGCCCCAAGGCAGAGTAGCCCATGGCAGTAGGCAGCCTTTCATGGTTGCAGCTAAGAGGAAGAGAGCAAGAGAAGGGCAGTGTTGCAGCAGCTCAAGCAGCTGACTTCTCTTCCTTTCATACATTGAAATGCAAATCACCTGCCTCGGGAGGTACAGCACCCACACCCACAAAAATCAGTCACAAGTTCCAGAAGCTGCCTCATGACTGCATGAGGCTTTGAAGGGACAGCTATACAGAAAACCACAGTAGAGGCCAAGGTAGGAGGACAGAGTTTGAGCTCAGCCTGTGCAACTTGGTAAGACCCTGTCCAGAAGAACGGGGCAGGGAGGATCTAGCTCAGTGCAAAAGCCCTGGACTTAATCCCCAGTATTGTAAAACAGAAACTATACCATTCTTTTTTGTTTGTAACAATAATTGCTTTTAACTGTCAGTTACTTTCTTTTTTAAACATATATGAGCTCGATCACATAGTTAAATAAGAAAGTAGAGCTGAGTGTGGTACACATGC
>PVKN010022615.1:0-15096 GCA_004027915.1 Capromys pilorides
GTTTTCCTGTTGCCTGGCCTCTGCTTCTGCCCTCGGGTGGTGGTGGGAAGCCCAGGGCCTCTGTGTGCCAACGGGTGGGGCTGGATGCAGATGGAGGAAACGGGTTTGGATCCCTGCAGGTTGCAGGTAGCCGAGCAACTAGGGGTTGAGAGCCAATGGAGACAAGGAGACCCAGGGTTAAACCTCGGCTGCCCCTGCTGCTGTGTGCGGTCCATCCTGCCATAGCCAGGCCTCTTATCTGGAGCAGAGGGAAGGAGCTGCCCCCAGACAGACACACAGACAGACGGATAGCTGGACACAGGCCCACAGCCACTGCACTTCTCAGCACTCCCCACTCCCATCCTTCTGGAAAGTTCTTTCGCTGGCTGTTGCTTCCCCTTCTGGGCCTGGCAGGGCCTGGCACCTAGGAAGTATCTATCTAATGACTCTGAAGGGAGCTGAGTCAAGGCCCTCTCTGTGGAGCTGAGGGCAGCACCCCCAACTCAGTCTGCATCACGGTGCTGTGCGGGTCCTCAAATGCAGATGCTCAGACACCGTGGGCCATGTGTCGTGGGGTTAGGGCTCCGGGTCTGGAATCTGACTTCCCGGCCTCCTGGGTGAACTCTGCAGGGGGTGTGGCCTCTCAGAGCCTCCGTTTTCTCCTCTCCGGACAGGAGTGCCTGGTTTGTGCGTTCACAGGGACTCGGCAGGCGAATGCGATCAAGGCAGCCAGCAGTGTGCACTGCCTACCATGAGCTCTCGGTGACCAGGTACTGTCTTTGGACAGGAAGGGTCATGCGGTGGAGCACTCTGGCTCAGAAGACACAGTCAGCCTGGGAAGGAGTGGGCCTCGGAGGGAGGGTCCACCTGACCTCTGTGCTGCCCGCTCGCTGGCATGGGTGCTGTGAAGACAGGCACATTGGGTGTGTGTGTGTGCCAGTGTGCATGTGTGCGCATGAGTGTGTGCACGTGTGTGGAGCTCTGGGCTGTGTTGCTTGGGGCACAGTCCTCTCGTGGGGCCTGGCACTAGCTCCATGAGTAGCAGGCTCTGCGGGGACACAGCCCGGGGGCCTGGGAGTTTCAGCCTCCGCTCTGCTCTGCAGTGCCTGGCCAAGGGTCTTGGATACATCAGCAGAGTTGCACTCATGCAGCAACACGGCTTGCAGAATTCTACAGTGCACCTGCTCCACCACATGGTGGGGACCCTGGGGCTCAGACAGGGAGTGGCTTGTGAGGGGCAGCTGGGGCCTGGGCAGAACCAGCCTAGATCCTCCTAACACTCCCCAAGGGCCCAGGGCATGGACATCATCTGCCCCAGGCCTGGCCCAGCCCTGGGTTTTGCCCCACACTGGGATGGGAAGGGGACGAAAGGGTGAAGGTGTCTCCTCTGGTGAGTACAAACCCTGCTGGCTTCAGCATGCAGTCAGTGCCAGGGAGTAAGCAGTGGTGATTACGCGCACTTTCCCGCTTGCCTCAGGGGCGACCTGCTCCCAGAGACGCTCGGTAGGTGGTCGGCCGGTGCCGGCAGCTTCCCTTGGATTTTGTGGGTTAGGCATTGCCAGCATCTTGCCTCTGTGGTGCTCAGCAGGCTGGGCAGGCTTGGATGCTCGGGTCCTGGCGGTCACCACCGAGGACCCTGGGAGATGCCTGCTTCCTGAGAGGGGTCTTGGCACTGCCAGGTCCAGGGACTCCTCTGGTCTTCCAAGGGACCCCTGGCCTTTCAGAGGCAGGAGTCGGCTAACAGGCTTCTTGTTTATCAGCTCCAAAATTAACAGAGAAGCTGCGCGGCCTGCTGCGATGGACTTGGGCTGCAGCAGGGCTGAGACACAAACGGGACGTGGCCCAGAGGGCAGGGGAGGGGACAGACAAAGCCCCCTTTACATGGCACAAACAGAGATTCCCCCATCCTCACAGGATGCATCCCAAGACCCCCAGGGTGCACCCGGGGCCTCGGGCAGCACCGACTCCAGGATCTGCTCCGTCTTCTCCCACTTATGCAGGCCTACAGTAAAGTCCCACCTAGAAATGAAGTACAGCAAGAGATTAACAGTAACTAATAAAATAGAACAATTATAACAATGTGCTGTAATAAAGTTATGTGCCATAGCCTTTCTCTCTCTTGTGAATCAAGACAAATAATAGGCTCAGATGGCTGCTGGCTGCGGGGGACTGAAGCCGGGGATGAGGGCAACCTGGACAGGTGCAGGAGTGGCCAGTGGGAGAAGAGATGCTCCACTGGGGAGTGGGAAAGTAAGGCATTTGTCCTTTTTTTTTTTTTTTTTTTTTAAAAGTGTATTTAGTACAGGGCCTCTGGGGTCTTGCTACGTTGATCGGACTCCTAGTGGTTCTCCTGTTTTCAGCCTCCCAAGCGCTGGGGTTACAGGCACGCGCCACCACACCAGGACTCAATCACCTTCTCAGTGCACCCCCAGCAGGGGTGGGCACTGGCACACCAGGGATCCAACGTTTGGTCCCTGCGTCTGCCTAAGCAGGCGCTTTAATCCATGGAGCTATCTGGCCAGCCCTGCGTTTGTCCTCCTGAACACAGGTGTCTGATATCCCAGCCCTGTTCCGAGGTTGCCCAGGCTTGGACGTGGCCCTGCCCTTGCCTTGTCCTCGCGTTTGGGTGGGGACTAGGCCTCATTCTCTGGTGTGATGGGCTCCGACTCCCGCACACTGGGGCACTTCTGCTGCTGACGTTTGTTTCCCTGCTGTTCTGGAAACGGAGCCTGTAGCCTAGGTGTTGGCGTCGCAGTGGCCCCAGCGGTCCTTTGTCCCGCAGTTGCACTGTCCCTGTGTCCGCGCAGCATCCTCCCTTCGTGGTACTCTATGTCCAAATTTCTCTTTTGCATAATGACAGGGTCCCATGGGTTAGGGGACCCCCACCCACGACTTCATCTTGATTTTCTTAAAAAATCCTATTTCCAGGTAAAGTTGCATTCGTGGGACCTGGAAGTTAGGACTTCAGTGTCTCTTTGGGGGGACCCAACTGAAGCCTCAGATAGGTCCATGATGAAATACGGATCGTGCAATTCGAAAGGAATGAAGGTGCGCTTGCTGAGCGGAGTTCAGCGCCCCCGCTGGGGAAGTGGGGGTGTGAACAGCGTCTCTGATCCTGATCCTTGCCAGGCCTCTGCTCCCCCCCACCCCCACTCCCCACTTACTTTCTGGGTTCCTCCTGTGTCTCCTCTATTTCCTTCACTCGTTTATACATTACGCTTCTCCTCTCATGCAGCGTTTCTGGACTGCCGCTGTGTACCTGGCACTGTACCACGTTCAGGGTATTCCGAGTAAGAAAGGGGGCATTCCTGTCCTCAAGGGTCCCCCTGGGGAGACAGAGAGTAGGCGGGGCGGGGCGGATGTGGGGCCTTAAGAGCCAGGGACTAGCACAGAGGGCGAGAGCCCTCTCCCGCCTGCAGAGGGCGTACTAGGAGCCAGTCTGGGAAAGGGGGTGGGGCTGCTGGAGGCGGCATCCGGTGGGTGAGGACTTGGGTAGTGACACCCCCCACCCCAAGGCGGTTTGAAGGATGAGCCAAAGGGCGGTGGAGCCACTGTCTATTTGTTCTGTTTGTGTGAGTGGAAAGGGAGCTCTATGTTTAGACCCCTTGCACCTACAGTAGGAGATGCTGGGGTTCAGAGCAGGCAGGGACTCGCCCAGCTCAGGGTCCCCGGGCCAGCGGGCCTGAGGGGTGCTGCAAGGTGCCTTTCTCGCCCCCAGTTCTTTCCAGCACTGGCCCAGCCCGCAGCCCTCCTCATGCTTACTCAATGCACAGCCTTGTAGCCCACAACCATGGAAGCTCTCTGGGTGCTGCGCATCTGCACCTCGGGGGTTAGAGAATCTGCGGGTGGCTTGCAGTTTCAGATGGAATTCCTAGGTAGGCTCCATTGAAACGTGGAGGAATCATCCCCGGTCTTATTGGCCCGGTGAGCGCCTGCTGACCACCTACTGCGCGCCAGTACCAGCCCCTCCACAAGGTGCAGGAATTCACAGCTTTAAGAAGGAAAACCTCAGGATCCAAAAACACTGCTTCAGCTCAGTTCTCTGAACCCAGTGTTGAATGGGCAAATGGATGGTGAGGACCTGGCGGTGTGAGCAAGCCTGGGGCCGTGGGCGGTGGGGGCGGTGGGCGGCACGGGCGGTGGGCGGCGGGCGGCGGGGTGTGCGGGCAACCCACTGCAGCCAGGCCAGGCTCCCTGGGAGACCGCGACGTCTAACCGGAGTCTTGAGATGCGTGAGGAGGCCGCGGGGTGGGTGAATGCTGCGAGCCAAAGCGTGAAGGCGCTGAGATCTTATAGGAAGGAGCTCCCACCTGGCGGTGGGGCTGGAAGTGTGGCATGGGAAGGAAGGGAGATTAACAAAGGGCTAGGAAGTTAGAGGAAGAAGTGGGGCTTTATTCAGTAGGCAACAGGGAGCCATGGAAGGACTGAGAGTGGTGACGGAGCGCTATTTGCTTTGTTTGAGAGTCGCCTCTATGATGAGGGAAGAGGAGGCAGAGAGACAAAGATGCCAGCACGGAGACGGCCGCAGTCGTGAAGCCCAACAGATCCACTATTAACAGTAATCACTGCTGTAATCAACTTGTGGTTAATTACAATGTCAGATATTTTACATTGTTTAGCCCATCCGTCCCTCTGTGCTGGGGCTCGGCATGTGGTAGCAGCAATGACCCACGGGTGAGTGCCAGTGACCTGTGCGATCTGCCCCTTGTGCAGATGAAAGCAGAGTTTCACAGTGTTCAAGTGACTTGGTGTAATGGGTGCAGGGGTGTGCAGCCCTGGTTCCTCCCCAGGGAACGCAGGATCTACTCTACAGCCATGGAGGCCCTGCCTACTTTCTGGCTGCCCTAGCCCAGGCACGTGGCCTTGGCCAACCGTAAAGTTGCCCCTCTTCTAAGGGCTGCCCATACCAGTGCAGGGACACAGAAGATAAAGGTCAGACCGCGTGCTTGGAACTGAGGGGACAGAGGACCCACTAGGTGGTATGTGATGTTGCGGTTGCTGCTTCTGTTATTTACTGCTCATGACTCGGGTCAGGGGGGCGGTCTCTCTCTAGGACACTGTAGGACTGAGGGCAGACAAAAAAGAGACTGAAAGATCGCACCTGGAGGGCCAGTGAGAAAGCTTAGTGGACCAGGCGCCTGCTTAGGCAAGTTCTGGGACCAGGGTTCCGTCCCTGAGCCACATGCCATGCCAGCTGGGCGAGTTGAGCCAGCCACAGAGTCTGGGTGTGGTAGTGCATGCCTGTAATCCCAGCGCTGGGGAGGCTGAGATAGAAGAATCACTATTAGTCCGAGCTGTGTAGTGACCCTGTACCACATACATTAAAAAAAAAAAAATGTATCTGGAAGTTGAGGTAAATCACTTGTGCTCTCATTTCATTGGCCACAACAAATCACGTGACCCCGTCCCCGGATGGAAAAGGAGCGTTCACCATTGCTGGTGTGGACGTGCACGTGGGATACCGGGAGGGGACCTGGAATGTGTGGGTGCCGCTTGGAGGACGCGATCTGAGATGTGTGGGGTGGTACTATGTGCTGTTTTTCGGGAGCTGAGGCCCCCTCACCCTGCTGCAAAGCTCTGCCGTGCTAATGATAGGAAATCTTGGCTCATTTGACAGGCCAATTGAAGTCCTCCTGATTGCATTTGACTCTCTGACTAATGACAAGAGATGAACTCAGTTTTCCTAGTGCAACTTACAGTTGGATAGCCTTGGGCCATCACACGGTCCCTGTGTGCAAAATGTTGCCTTGTGAATTATCTAATAAAGTAATAAAGAGAGGGACTTGCTAAATGATTTGTCTTTTAACCATTGTAATGGGATTTTTTTGTAACATTGTTTTATGTTAGAATGCAAAAATTATCACACGTAATTAGAATCATTTCCATTCAAGTCTCCGCTAGGCCTCTGACATAATCTGTGACGGGTGCCACGCCGAGGAAGTCATCTCATAAAAGCTAATCACATGCAATGTTAAACTACAGTTTTGTCTGGAAGTAAGTCAGTGAGGACGGGTTGGGGAGTCGGCCCGAGTCCGCTGTGCCTTGGAGGGAGAAGAGAGAAAGGGGAAAGGAGAGGTAAAAGAGGTGGAAGGGAGGCGAGGAGCGAAGTCTCTGTAGCCTCTTTAGGGACAGACAGGAGGCAAGGACTGCCTTCAAGCGGGTGGCCTGGGACGCTGGGACCCTGAGCCAACCCTGAGGCTCTTAATACCTTCTCCTCCTGCCCCTTGCAGAGCTGACGTCCTTGCCCTGGGCTTCATTTAATCCTGCTGACCAGGTCCTGCCTGTGGTTCTTTTTAGCATTTAATCCTAACCAGGTGGACACATACAGGTACCTATTTATCTACAAAAGCCGCAGTCTAAATGTTTAACCAGAAAAGCACACAGCACCTTGGATCCCCTAACGGCAAGCTTCTGTGAGGGCAGAGACAGGCAGGCTGTGTTGTTGTGGGCAGAGGGAAAATGCCCATGTTACCAGGGAAAATGTCCCTGGTTTCACGCAGGTCCAGGCCAGGTCTAGGCAGGTGGGGAGAGGCAGGAGGTCGCCACACTGTTTTGTTCAGTGGCTTGGAGAAGAGCAGGCTTTTTCCCGGACAGACAAGCTTCAAGGCAGAGAGCACAGACAGCTTCCTGTTGAGCGCTCTGTGTGTATGTGTGTGTGTGTGTGTGTGTGTGTGTGTGTGTGTGTGTATGTGTGTGTTTGTGTGCACCTACGTGCGTGCATGTGCACTCTGAGGTCTTTTTATTGTGCTATGGAGTCCCCAGGCTGTGGCCTGGTTCCGGGCAGGAGGCGGTGTCAGCCCAGGCTGAGCTGTGTGGGCGGCAGCGGAAGATCACGTTGGAACAAGTGACGTGCGGTGGAATAATGGCACCGTGCAGGGGAAGCAGTGCCATCAAGGGATGGCAGCGGGGCTCATGAATATTCTGGGCACTTGTACCCACTGCCTGCGCCAGGCTCGGCTTCTGATTCATCAATATTACAAATTGGCACGGTGGCGAGCAGCCTGTCAGTAACATTAACTTTTGCTTCCTGCCCAAGGAATTGCAATGGAAGTATTTCCCAGAGACGCCCTGCAAGAACAAAGGGAGGTGTCTTCCCCTGCAGGCAGTGGCTGGCCTTGAGGTCAAGCTCCAGGGGACCTTGGGCGAGGGGAGAGAATATGAACACCCACGGACTTCCAGCAATTCAGCAGAGAGGCGGCAAGAGGGCTTATGACCCCCCAGACAGCCGCAGGCTCAGAGCAGAAGACAGTTGCCTGGCTGTGGCGGGATGGAGGATCAGGCAGAGACTGGAGCCCAGGGTGAGGTGTAGGCGTCTACTTCCTTTCCTTCCAAATGCAGGTAATGACGGCACCTTGGAGAGTTGCTAGGGGTATGAAATGGGGGCAGAACTCGGAAGTGCTTTGGGAGTTTCTCAGGTCACCATTGGGCAGCTTGAAGCCCCAGCTCAGTCTGTGGTTGGCTACAAAGACCCTAGTGCCACCTCTGGGCCTTGTGTGTTGTCCTCTGGTCAGGCAGCATGACCCAGAATGTGGCCAGGAGGCCTGCCTGGCAGGGAAAGCAGCTGAGAAAAGTGGAACACCTTGTCCTACTAAGGCCTCGCAGCTTGAATGTGGCAAGGTCATTGTTGAAGGTCATGGTCAGAGGTCTTCAACCAAATAAAGATGATAAAGTATTGTACACCCATTTCACAGATTAGAAATGAGAATTTATGGGTCAAGGCTTCAGGGAATGCTTAAAGGGGTGGAAAAAAAAAAGACTCCTAGTCTGTCTCTGTCTCTGTGTCTGTCTCCCTCTTTCTCCATCTCTAGTATTTTAACTAAAAACACAGTAGAGCCACTCGGTCTCTCTGCCTCTGTCTCTGTCTCCCCCCACCACACTTTCTGTGGAATTAGCAGTAAATGCATCTTAGATTCACTGAGGATGAGGGTGATGGTCTGGTCAGAAGTAAAATATTTATTAGGTGAAACATCTATTAAGTTCCCACTGTGTGCCAGGCCCTCTTCTGTGAAATAGGGGGTGGAATGGGGTATTTGTGCTAAGAAATTCATTCATAATCTTGGGATTTCAGGGTACTGTGACCTAAAGCGACCCTGACCATTTGACAGAGGGTCAGTGATCTCCCCGAGGAAAGCCCCGTGCTACCGTCTTCCATCCAGGAAGGGAACATAGCGCGGTGGCAACTGGCTGGCTCAGAAGGGGCTTGGCAGAGCTAAATGGAGTTTGCCCCACCTGGTAGCCGTGTGGCCCTGTGCTAGCCATTTTCCTGCTCTGAGCCTTGGTCCTGTCTAATAGCAACCAGGGCTAACTAAGGCTTGTGAGTAACAAGAAAGTGCTATGACAACAGATTCTAGAATCCTGACCTGTCATTGGTCCCCCCATTCTTGCAGGGTTTTGGCGCAGAATTGGTGCACCATGAGCAACAATCAAATGAGGAAGAAAATATTCTTTATTCTTCAGCTCTGGGTTCAAGAATAACTTCAGACTGCTCAATGCTTGGAACTCTGAAGAGGAAGCTGGGTAGAGCATAAGGGGCATCCTGAGTGATGGAGTCCATCAACCACAGCAAACAAATGGAGATGGGATGCCCAGGGATTCCCCAGGGATAAGATTTTGCTTAGAGAGAATCAAGCCTGTGGCTGCTAACCTTGCGGTGCTGTGACTCTGCCCATGATCAATACTGGGCACAATATATACCTCACATGATGACCAAATAGGATGCCGATTTATTCTTCTCTTACTGAAAGCTGTAAAATGGTTATCATAGGCACAGAAGGGTGGAAAGAGGCATGGAAATTCCCTCCCAACATCCTTCTCAAAGGGTGGCGTCCTAGAGAAGATAGACTGGGTGAGTTGCCTCATGTCAGTGTCTGCACATACAGCATGGGATGGGAGCCACTCTGATTGTTGCTGTCATCAGTGGCACAGAGTGAACTGGAAGCCCATTCTTGCTGCTCTAGCATCTGCTGGCTGCATCTGAAGGCGCTCAAGGTACATCAAGCAGGAGGAGATTTAACACAGGGGATGCAATACTTGAAAAGCTGTCAGGAGGTTAGAAAATAGCTGCAACTTTTGGGATGCAGGGCGTGAGGAGCGGACAGAGCACGGCAATGGCAGCCTCAGCTGCCTCCAGCACCAGGATGGATGACCTGGTAGAGCGTGCTCAAATGAGGATCCAACATCCCTTGCCTGCCTCTGCTGGAGCCCATGTACCTGCCTGTGTTGGGGACAGCAGGGCTTTCTTCTTCTCCCTTGTCTCCCAAATCATGCCTGAGAGCTTCACACTGGGGGAATGTGGACTGCACTGTGCTGGCCAGGGAGCTAGGAGGATAGCTTCAGGGCTTCCAGCCCCGTGGTACAGGGAAGCACACGGAGGGGAGCAGGGATTCTTGGCTTCCCCAAAGAACGTAACAAAGTATCAAGGGTAGTGGTACTGAAGTGCTAGAAGCATTGACGTTCACTGCCTTATCTTTCACCATGAGACATTCTCGACCTTCTATTTATTGGCTATTATTTGGAAATATTTTCCACATACCCAAATTGACTCTCACTGTATCACAAGGTACTGGTTGAAAAATGTTAAGGAAAAGTCATCCTGGCACTTGTGAAATGGTCAGGCATGGTGCAAAAGCGGCTTAGGGGGAGCTCCTGCTTGAGTAGCTTTGTGTTCTGCCCCAGTGTTGGTGGGGCACACTTGCAGGGTGGGTTGTGGGGATGTGGCCTTGGGGAACCTACCTGGTCCCCCCTCTCTTCTGCTTTAGCACCCTTACTCTGGTCTACCTCCTCACCACTGTGAACTGAGCAGCTCCTCCACGCCCTTCTGCCACGATGTCTCTACCTTGGAGCCAGTCGGCCATGAGCAAGTCAGGCCTCTCCTCTTGCCGACCATGGGTCTTGGATGTCATAACTAGGTGACAAGAAGGCTGGGGAGATAGCTCAGTGACAAAAATGGCTGCCTGGCAAGCGCAAGGTCCTGAGCTCAATCGCCAGTACCAAGCAAACAAAACAAAACAAACAAGGCTAAAACATGAGTCTGAGCTCTGAGTACAGAAGGACACAGGTGGATTTAGAACCAAGGCTCAGATCAGAGGTGTCAGGGGAGAAGTCAAGCATAGAGAGGGTTCTTGCTAAACTAACTTGGGATTCTCCTAAAGGTAGGGCAGAGGGACTCGACTCCAGTCTGAACTCAACACCAGTCAGGGGAAGGCTGAGAGATGAGGAACTTGACCAGGTAGGGAGGATGCCTGGATGTCCCTGAAGGGGATTTCTCTAAATGAACAGAGAAAGACTCCTGCTGTCGAGCTGGGGAGATAGCTCAGTGGAATAAGTGCTTGCCTGGCAAGCACAAGGTCCTGAGTTTGATCCTTGGTACCACAGAACTTCTGCTATAACTGGGCTTCACTGGCTTGGTGAGGACAAAGCGGGATTAAAGTCAAGGCCTTCTGAGAACAGAACTCAGAAAACCCTGACAGAAATTTGTCCAAACAGAGAATTTTTGTCAGGAGACTGGCACAGCTCCATGAAAGAATGCCCAGATTTCCTGGTGGGGTTGTACGAGCTGAAGGATCACAGGCCATCTTGCCTTGTCTTCCCTCTTTCAGGATCCCAAGCAAGCCCTCGTGTGTAGCAAGCAACTCGTACAGATACATGCCTGAGGGTACAGCAGGCCCAACGTGACAAATTCCTACTTAGGCTCAGCTGGATATACAGGGCTGCAGCTTTCCTATGATTCTGTGGCTTTTCGCGTTCTTTGAAGGTTTTGCGCTGTATCCTCCACTTCTGTAGCACTTTCATTTTGCATGTCTTTGATTCTGTGGTCTGACGATCCTGAGACAGGCCTCTCTGATTCAATTATTCCAGGAGAGATTTTCTTCCTCAGTTTTGGATTAGTGGTGAGTCAGAGGCCTGTACTGGGAGGGGACAGGGTGTGGGGGTCTGATGAGGGATGAGCCTTCTCACTCACTGCCGGTGCCTGAAGTAAATACCACAGCAGCTTACCTGCCCAAACGTGTGGCCAGCCTGTGGTCAGGAGGCTGAGGGGGTCTCAGGTGAGGGAGAGGTGGAGGATCTGGAGAGAGCCACCGAGGACGGGAGGGTGAAGCGCACTGGGCACACTGCATCTGATGGCAGAGATGCTTCCCTGACACTGGGCAAACACTGTGGTTTTCTGGGATGGGCTCTTTCCCTCCCAAGCCAACCTGCCACATCACTCCAAGTCCTTACAAGGAGCTCATGAGCAACCCTGATAGTCTATGTGGGTCAGTTAGCTTATAATCCTGGAGAACTTACTTGATTCTAAAAGGGAGCTTTCTACAGGCAATACAATAGTAACGACAGTACTACGGAGCTGATCGGGATAAGCTGAGGCGCTGTCACTGGAAATCCCAAGCTTTGTAAGGAGAGTTCATCTTTGACTCATGTAAAGGCCCCTGTGAATCTGTGATCCATGCAGTGATGCAAGGATCCAGGCCTCTTACCTGCTGCCCATTCCAATGACAACATTGTCCCTTCCCCGTTGGCTGTGTCAGAGATGAGAACGATTGGAGCAACTCGCAGGAATATCGCCCTGCCTTGGGCAGTGTTGTCTCCCCAAAGCCTCATGCAATCATGGGGCAGGCTTCTACACTTTGTGATTAATTCAGGATCCAGTGCTGGGATTATGGGTGTGAGTGCTGCACCTGGCCTGGGGCAGAGAGCCTGAACACAACATAAGGGAGACAGACGTGCTGTCCAGTTACTAACCTTCTGGAGCCAGTATCAAATGGAAATGTTGACATTCCTTGGAGAAGATAGTGAATCATTCCTTTTTCTTTGTCTCTTGCAGCTCTGTCTGTCAGTCCATCTGTGGCCCTTGCCCTCCACGTCAAAAGATCAAACCCTACCAGGGAGTCAAACTCACTGGAAGGTGGAGCAGGAGGCCCCTGGTGTGTAACTTCAGGGCTGCTGGATTCTGTATCTCCTTGGGTCCTCTCCTCCTTACTGTCATTCATGCACCTGCCTGTTAGCTTAGGAAGTCTCCTGCTGCTGCTGGAGCTCAGTCTGTCTGCTCACCACTTGAAAGCCAATACTTGGGACAGGAGACTTGGGAAGGAAGTACGGTTTCCGCAAGGGCTCACACCCTGAGGAGCAGGAGGGTGTTGTTTGTTTTCTCCCCAAATGATCACCCTTGAGGAATGCAGGTACCCAAAGAGGCTTTGCAGGGAAAAAGAAGAGGTGCAGCAGCAGCAAAGCTACTGAGCCCAGCCCTCCCCACCCAGAACACGCACCTTTTTCCTTTGGTTGAAACATCACAGTGGGCCTGGGATCCTGGCCTCGGGATCTTCACTTCTTTAGCTACCTGGTGACAAGATAAGCATCCTTTTACACATTCCCACGTGATCTGAAAGTCACCAGATGTCTGGGCCCTGTAAATTTAACAAAAGATCACTTAGCAGTTGACATTGGAATCGCTCAGGTGCAGCTCTTCTGTGGAAGCGGCTATGTCAGGCCGAGCGGGGAAGCATTCCTACAGAGGCGGAGTCCTGCTACAGCATCTCTCCAGCCATCTGAGAGTGGAATATTTCAGTTAGGGGAATGTCTTTAAAAGATCAGATTTTGGTGATGGGGAAGAAAGGCCATATGCAAGGAAACTGTGTAGGAGTTGCAGGGGTGCTGATTTCGGTTAGAAAACCCAGGCTTGCGTAGCACGCAGGCCCCCACTCTGCTTAGCCACCATCGATGGGCTCAGCGAGTCATCCCTCCTCTCTTTTTTTATTTAAAATTTTTAAAAAATATTTTATTTCTTTGTTTATGTGGCATACAGCTCAGACTCATAGTGATCCTCCTGTTTTCAGCTGTGCCTAGCACTGGGATTATAAGCATAGTTTTAGTGGCCTGCATGGTGAGTCTGCGGCTCCAGGGCCAGCATGGCAGGCAGGACCAGAGATTGAACCCAGGTCTTCATGCTTGCCAGACAGGAACTTAGACCACTGAGCTGTCTGCTAAGCCCAATCCCTCCTCTCTTGACTGTTTCTTTATCTATGAAATAGGAATGCTTCAGATTGGTAGGTTCTGGCCCTAGTATGAATTGCTGAAGTCATCGTGGTGGTCATCTAATATGGTGGATGCCCTTAAAACGAAGGACCACGTCCCCTCTTCTTCTCCAACTCAGCGCAGAACAGAATTTACTTTCACCCTTCCCACTGCCCCAGGGAAGGCCCCCAGTCAGCTCCCTCAGGTATATCTAGACATTCCCCTTCAAACCCCTCCCCTGGCAAAAGGCCATAGAAGCCTCAGGCTCCCTTGTCTAGTCCAGAAACTTTCTTATCTTTCCCAAATTCTCTCTGTGTCCTCAAAGAAAATAAAGCCTCTTCCTCTTTTTCCTTCTGCCTGTTTCTCTGCTGCACCAAGAACCTATCATAGATCCTATTTCTTAATGAGTGCAAAGTACTGAAAATCAATGGATAAGACTTAGGCAACTGATATTAGCATAATACTTTAGAACAGGTAGAAAAGTATTCTGAACTTCTGTTTTAAGAAAAATCCCATGTAATTATTTGTGGGCCGTGATCAGTCTTCTCCCTTAGGCAGCATCCGGGCACAGCGGCTCACATTGATTGCCACAGGGGAGGAATGACACAGCACAAAGCGGGGAAGAAGAGCTGAGCTCTTGACTTTTGAGTTTTAAGGGCTGGCCAGAGACTGGACCAATGATGAAAGATTTGGAAGGCAAAAGACGTACATCCGTGTCTCTCTGTATGGTGCAGTAGATGCTGGTATATCCTTGAAAAATGAAGAGGCATTAGGGGAGAGTGGAGGAGGGGGAGGCCTGCAAAGAATCCTAAGCCAGAGCTGAGCAGGAACATCTCAGAGAAGCCAGTGGAATTAAGTACAGGGCTGAGAAAAAAATTCCTGACTTCCAGTAGGGGCCAGCCTTTAAGATGCCTCTGGAGGGTCTCCTCCAGGGATGCAGGTCCTCCTGCAGTCCCGCTGTCATCACACCTGGGCTGCCTGTGGTCATCAGGAGGCAGAAGGCACCATGTGGGCTGTGGGGCATTCCTCATGAAGGGCTTCACAGCTCCCACCTCCCATTCAGAGGACATTGGTGAAGAGGCACACAGGGCGGGACATGAACTGCAGGCTATAGCGAGCACCACGTGCCGGGTCTGTGACTCACCACGCTGGAGGTGCGGCCCCCAGCTTCATTCAAATCCTCGGATGTGACCGCAGCCCTGTATTGCTGAGAGCAGCCTCCCAGGAGCCTCAGACCGAGAGCACCCAGGCAAGCTGCTCACACATTTATGACTCCCACAAGCCCTGAGACATTGTAAATGTTCACTGTCATTTCCAAGTGCTAAGATTTGGGATAATTTGTTAGGCAGCAATTGGCTGCCGATCTGTTCAATTTGACATGCTGTGATCTTTCAGAATTTAGACACAGCTCAGAAAAAAAAAAAAAAAAAAAAAAAAAAAAAAAAAAAGGCAGAGGACTCTATATGGGCTCTAGTTATACTTCTGCTACCCAGAGGAAGTTAGGCTATGTGTCAGTTAATTTTAACTGTCAACTCCACCAGATAGTGAGGCTTCTAGAGATGTGATTGGACTGTGGTGGATCAATCTAGTGATGCTCATGGACTTATGTGCTGTTAGAGGGCGGGCCCAGGTTGAAGGTGCTCTCTAGGGGGTGGGCCCAGGTTGAAGGTGCTCTCTAGGGGGCAGGACCATGTTGAAGGTGCTCTCTAAGGAGGTGTTGGTAGGAGGCCTTCTCTTGCTGGCACCCGTGTTCTGCTTCCCAGCTGCCTTGAAGTGTTAAGTTTTGCCTCACCATGCCATTTCCCTGTGACATCTTTGCTTTGGACTAAAACCTCTGAAACTGTCAACTATGATAAACCTCCCCTCCTTTAGTTTGTGGGCATTTTATCCCAGTAATGGAAAAACTGACCAATGTAAAGAATTGGTACCAGAGCAATGGAGTCTTTGCTGTGAGTAGATCTGACCAGAGGTTCTGAAGCCTTTGGAACTGGTTTGTAAGAGCAGTTTGGAAAGATTTGGAGATGGAACTAGAGATGCCCTAGAGTGCTTTAAATGGACTTGGGTCATTCCAGTCAAAAGACTAGAATGCTGATAGAAATGCAGACAATA
>PVKN010022616.1:0-15104 GCA_004027915.1 Capromys pilorides
TCTTCCAAATCATTTAGTGTGATGGGTTTCATTAGCCTTTAAAACAATGACGTCTTCAATTATGAAATCATAAGACTATAACAAAACAATACCACTTTAATGACAACACTCATTTGGTAAAACATTTTCACTAGCACTGAACTATTAACTCAATAGAAATTTACAGAACCATAATCTACATCTGTGTCCAATGTAAACTGCAGTAAAATTCATTGGTTTTCTCCAGCAATGAAAAACTTAATAGCAAAAGCACTTAGCTCCTGTAAATTATACTTTACATTCCAGGGAAAGCACTGATGCTAATGCATTCTAATTTATGATGTAGAATGATGATACTTATGTGGCCCAACTTGATGTGAAAACTGTCACTGTTGCTCAACTGTGTAGAGGATATTTTTATATTCAGCACATTATAGAGCCTGCTGACTTTATATATTACGAAGCTATTTGAAAACATGATTACGTAAAATCGTTAATAACTTTCTAGCAAATTATATTGAATTTTTAAAGGTAAGTTGGGTCATGTAGGTCTAAACATGTGACTACCCAAGTCCAAAAATGATCAATTCTAAGAAGTAACTCCTTAATCACTAATTTTCTAAGGCATTTCAAGATAAGAAGATTTATTTTTCTCATTTTTTAATCCCTAAATCTGGCAATGCTTGGGAGTTGAGAGAAAAAATGTGGCAATGCAGGGAGAGTTTTGAGTTCCAAGGAAAGCTTCATAGAGACCTGCACATCTGCAAGCATGGTTACTGCTTCTTCGGGTCAGGTCTACTGCAGTGCAGAACAGTACAGCTCTTTCAACCAGAACTGTTCATAATTCCTTAATTTTTAAATTTAATTTTTAAGGAAAACTGGCTCACTGGCAGTTCATGAAGTTATATTTTTCATTTGCTTTTCTATTATCATAGGAAAAAAAAAACCCTGAGGCTTTTCTTAGTCCAATGGCTTATACACATGTGAAATTTCTGTACGCAGGAGGGTACAATTAGACCAGAAAAAGAGACAAACTAATGAATCATATAAGAGTGCTGTACAAAATACTTCATTGAGTCCCAAGTCATTCACGAACCCATATTGGTCCAGTCTTCAATGTTGGCTCTTCCTTAAACTAGTATAGGTTCATTTAACACTTAATGATAATAGTCTTACTCAGTCTTAATAGTTTTATCTGGGTTGGTCTTCTCTCCTCCAGTAGAAGTTGAACTTTTTAAGGGAATGGGCCTTGTCTTATATTTTAGAAGCGCTGGCCAAACCAGTGCCGGAGTCAAGACAGAAACACCTTTCAGAGCTTCTTTTCTTAAATGTATTTGGTAAAGGGTCTCACTATGTAGCTCATATTTGTAGTGACCCTCCTACTTTCCAGCCCCCCCACACTGGATTACAGGTATGCACCACCACACCCAGTATCGGTGGCCAGTTAGTCACGGTGCAGTGCATGGTGCCAGGCATCAAACCCCAGTCCCCAAGCAGGCGTTTGGACCACTGAACTATCTCACCGGCCTTCCAGAAACGTCTTTTAAAAAATTTAATAATTTCAATAAAGCCAATGAATGTCTTAGAATTACAGAAACACAAAATTAGTTAATTCCTTAGCTCAATCAAAATGAGTTTATGTTAGTTAAACTTTCTCAAAAGGTAGAGATTGTTTTGCTGTTTCTTCAGTGTAAAGATGAGAATCCACAGTGTATAGCAGGTGACACACCCCAGTAACCTCTGCACTCCAAGAGGCTGAGGCAGGAGGACCCTGAATTCAAGGCCAGCCTGGGCTACGCAGCAGGTTCAAAGACATCCTGGAACAAAGCAAGGCTTTGGTTCAAATAAGTAAACATTTTATATACCTCAAAAAGCAATTTTTCAAAAATCTTAGTATAAGAAGTCTTTGGGATGCAAAATGGACAATAAAGTTTAAAGCATACAGCAGATCAGTTTTCCCATTACAGTATTACAATAGTACATCCATGTTTGAACAATTATTTATTTTAAAGAGAATTTAAAAGATAATAAAAATTACACAGAATTTCAAAACAAGATGATAGGAAATTAACAACGGGTGTTTTATTGCATATTATTAACTTCAAAGTCATAAACAACTAGTTTTAGTAAATAACAAAATGTTCCATGGCTACCAAAAGGTTGCAACAAAGAGAAAAACTGTTAAGGAAACTTACTTTTCATAACACACCTTCTGCACTTTGATGTAGAAAGTGGATCTCTATCAAATTCATCAAATTCCTCCATAACCAAATTCACTGTTTCCTTGATCCGCTTCCTGACCTCCTTGGCCCATTTCCACCAGGGTTCCACTATCTGAACGTCCCGCCTAAGAATCTGTTGTCACCCAGATGTAGTTCAAGTCTGTTGATAACACCAGATGCTAATACTCAGCAGTCCTCACAGCATTATTATCACGACTTCCTCCCACAGAGGGATGGGGTGGCTTGTCTGCAGGTACAGGCAGGGAGGGTGGGTGAGAAGGGAGGAGCTAGTCAGGAAAGTGTGGAGTCCTGGCAGTACCTGGGATTCTCACAGCCACAGGGGAGCTTGAATCTCCTTACACCAGCAGCAAGAACTCCAACTACACTCAAGTATGTCAGCTGCTATTTCTGCCAACTACAGAGTGCTTTCCATGCAGTAAACAATGGGCTGTTCTGATTCTAGTTCTCAGGATAAACTGGAGGTCGGTGTGCTATCTATCATGTTACAGGTGAGGGGACCAAGGGTTTGAGAAGCACTCACTCACGCCCAGGCCCATGCACTCCCAAAGCCTTCCCAGTTCTGCAGCACTGCTACACCAACATGCTGCTGCTCCCTGCTGCCGCGAGTCCCACAGTCCAGCAGCCCGAGCTTGGCTGCAACTCCATCAATGTAAAGAATCTGCTCCTGCATCTCATGCCACTTCTGCATCTAGACTCTCTTTCTTACTTCCTACACCCTTCTTGGTAGCTTGTATTTTTGTAACTGTCAAATATAAGCCTTACTTATAAAATCTATAAACTTTCTTTCATGCTATCTTTTACAGTAAGTGGGGTGTGTTTGAAAATCTAACTGCATGGAGTGTATTCATTTATTTGTTTATTTATTTTGTCTTTTTGAGACAGGTTTTCACTGTGCAGCTCAGGCTGGTTTCGAGCTCACTTTGTAGCCCTGGTTTATCCACCTGCCTCAGCCTCCAGAGTGGTTGGATTACAGGTGAGTGCCATCATGCCCTGCCTCCATCTCTCCATCTCTTTCTCTTATCAGGAATAGAACTGTGGACTTTGCGCTTGCCAGGCAGGCACTGTGCCACTGAGCTATATCCCTGGCCAAACAAAGAGTTTAGAGTAAAGCAGTGTAGGGTTAAGACAGCTGAATATAAGATCACTTTGTATACCAAGAAGATGTAGTTAGAAAATTTTTGTTTAAATTAGAGATAATGGAGGTCCAGTCAGATAGCTCAGTGGATTAAAAATGCCTATTTAGGCAGACACAGGGACCAGGGTTCGATCCCCAGCACACTGTCCTAGCCCCGCGCCCTGTAATCCCAGCACTTGGGAGGCTGAAAACAGGAGGATCACTATGATCGCGATCTGTGTAGTGAGATCCTGTAGACCTTGTACTAAATACAAAAGAGATAATGGAGTTTTTATGTTGAAGATATTTACAAGTAAAGAAGGGAAAAGGAAAGGTGTAGGAGAAGGGAAAAATTTCTGAAGAACAGAGATCCTTGTGAAAGCAAAAGCGATGGTATCACCACTAGCTTTTCCCAAAAGGCAACTTGAGCTGGATCCTAATGGAAAATAAAAAACAAGCAAAGGCCAACCAGATGGAACAGCAAATGCTAATCTAGGAGACAGCACAAGGACTCTGATATTTAAAGAATTTCAAGAACCCTGGGGCAGGATGAGGAGAAGCCGGGCAGAGGAGGCCCGATGTGGGCTCAGGGCCACACAGCAGAGCAAGGCAGTGAGCCTCTGTAGGAGAGGAGCCAGCTCTTCTCGGAGAAAGCCTCTGAGGCCTGGAGCACGAGCTCTTCTCCTACAGACAGAACAAACACAAACATGTACACAACTGGTGATCCAATATTCCATGAGTGCAAGCAAAACTGCTTATTTTCAAAGGTGGTCAAATGCATAAAACTTTATTCCTTTTACAGCTTTAAGAATCACCAACCCTTTTCTCTAGGTACTTAGCAATCTCGAAAAAAGAAAAAAAAAATCGAACAGAAGGGTATAAGGCATTCAAATGTTATATAGTATGTTGACCCTCATGAATGACTGAACTCAAAAGATTACTGCTTGAAGGATCACCAACTTAAAATGCCAGAGAAAGCTATGAAATGTTATAAAGTTATAATTCAATATTTTACTGAAAAAAAAATTCAAAATCACAGTTAATTTATTCTAAATCCACTGTATATTTGCAGGTGTTATGTGCAAACATAAGATTTCTCAGCACAGTTTATCTACTAAAGGCGATAGATAAGCCTTCACTGGGTTTACTACCTGGCTAAGGCAGCAACACACAAGTGCTTTATGCCACACCTACAGTAAGCCCAGTTTTGCTATTATTATTAAAAGCCTTACTTCCGTTAAGAAATCAATAAAAATGTCAATGCCCACACGGCAGAAATCCAGCAGACTCAAAGGATCCCTAGCACTGGCAAAGTGCGGCAATGCCCATTTGGATGCACAAAGTCCAGTTCTGCCGTTTTCCTGAATCATATAACCTTTTTAAAACCACAAGTCTCTTCCAAATTAATTAGCTTCATCAAATTAGAATGAAAAGAGGCTTTAAAAACCAGCAAAATCTCATCATTAATGCATTTTCAATGGCACACACTGCCAATGACTGAAGCGATTTAACTGCTTCAGTGAATCTTGTGTCATCATTTCCAGCCCTTACTGCTACAAGTCCCAACTTCTAAGAGCAAACTTCTAGTTACAAATGCAGTCAGTTCCATGCAGCAGACACAAAATTCATAGTTCATTCTAAACTCATCTTCCTATCAATGGTTCATGTTTTAAATATTATCACACGTAACTAGCATCCTAAGGTCGCCACAGCACTTGATGTATAAAACCAAGCCGCTCACGCAATCCTATGACGCACCTACTGCACTGCCAGCTCACCACCCTGCTCTGGTCGTGTGTATGCACTGCGCCTGTCTTTTAAATCAAGACATAAGCACATTATGCATGTTATTACTGCCATGTAACTACTGACTACGAGAGTCCATGGAGGACTCTCCCCTTTCTGTCACCTCAAAATTCAACTCTCAAGTTTGGAAATCTTTTGAAAGGTTTCTACAGTGTGTGCTGTGTGTGGCTTATGGGCATCTTAAGAAATGCATCTAAAATTAGATTAACGAAAAGTTTATCTTTTAATTTAATTTTATGCATCCTCCTTTCTCCTCCAAACCAAATATGATACAAAAATCCACTCAGACTTACTGGAATTATAATGGCAAAGCAGAAATTACATTTTGTTCTCTGGAAAGAGCTGGAGTTTTAGCTAAATCTTATTTTATTCCGATTATAAATTTGTTTTTAAAGTAATTTTGTTATGCTTTTCAAAGCATTGTAGTACAGCAGTTTTTAACTTAATAAGACTGTAAACTTGAGACTGAGGACTTTTAAAAATACGATAGGACTAGAAATATGAGAAAAATCAACCCTATCTAAGGCCTGCATCACATCTCTCTGGGAAGTCTTGGCTCTTGTAGTCTGCTACATTCTGACAAAATCAGGTTTCTTGATGTAGAAAATATAATGAATTTTCCTTATAAATTAATTTTTTATAAGTTAATTTAAAAAGAAATCCAAAAAGAACAAAGCATGCTGAATAAAATCCATAACCAAGAGGAACCCCACATGTGCTTCTTGTGCTGATGGATTATGCCCTATTATGGCTCATACATTTCAAGCTACTTGGTAACTACTGTCTGCCTAACTCCAGTTGTTCTCATGGGAAGGGGGTGCTAACCAAAAAGCTACTGACCCCAGCATCTATTCCTGTTTCAGGGATTAGCTGCTCAGGCAAGTCAGATCCCCTTGTCTCCCTCTCTGCTCTGTATGGCAGAAGCTGGACCTCGAGCAGACAACGTCCCAATGCAGAGAATGCCTGCTGGTTGAGCCAATGAGGTTCTAGCAGCAGCCTGGAGGCTTGGGCAGGGGAATGGATGATGCAGGGTAGACCCTACCCCCAGCACAGCAAGAAAGAGAGGGTCTCTAGCACAGTGGCCTCCCCACTGAGGTTCCCATGTTGTCTTGGTTATGTTTCTCGTGGCTGACACAAAATATCTGATACACAAAGTTAAAGGAATGGTTTATTTCACTCTGTTTGTGGAGGTTTCAGTCCACAGTCAGCTAGTGCCAAAGCAGGGCATAGGAACAGGACAGAGGAGAAACAGTCCACAGCAAGACAGGTAGAAAGCAGCAAGGGCAGGAGCAGGCCTTTCCCTTTTATCCCATCCAGGCCACAAGCCTTTTGGGTGGTGCCACTCAGCCACGACAGGGCTTCTGTCTTCAATAAATCCACACTCAGAACTATGCTAATTCCCATTAGGGAACTAAAGTAGTACCAGACACCCTAGACCCAGCTGGTCTGAGAAGCCCCACCTACCAGTGCAGAGGCTTTGAGGGGATGTCCAGGTGTGAGCCCCAACACTAGGCCTCCTGGCTCCAGTGTGCCTACCATGGGGTGAGCAAAGATTTTTGCTGCTGACAACCTCTATAACTACAGTAATCACCATGGCCCTATCCTTTCACTGCTTTTACAATTCCTTTAAGACTTTTCTGCTTTAAATGCTGTCATTTTCTTGCTACTGTTGTTGGCTCCTGAGTGATTTGGTGATCAACACTATAGCACTAAGTGCCAAGTCAGGTTCTCAAGCAAGCATGGCTCCCCACCCCCACCCCCACCCCGCACTGCAGCCCTGCCCACCTGCCAGCCCTGCCTGAGATCTCCTCACAGATCTCTAGTTAAGGCTGCATGCCCTCAGGACGTTAATAAACCTCTTGCAACCTCAGGCTCTAATTTTATAACATGAGGGTAGTAACTATGCAACTACTTGCCTTTCTGGATTTGGTTAAGACATGAAGGTGATGATAAATGTGAAAGTGAAGAGGCTGACTTTACTAAAATGTTATTACAAATTCTCAAGTCTTACTATAATTACTGGGCAGTGAAAAAGATGTTTACCTGAAATTAACCTTCAATCTAACCTCAAAGATCTTTGTGCAAAACCACAAAAAGCTGCCTGTTAAAAGCTCCTTGCAGCTTTACTTTGTTCTCTTGTGACAAAAGGAAAGTTGGTGATGATCTCAACCCTGGGAAGGGAGCACAGCTGACCACCACAGCAGAAGCTATGCTGAGTGAGCTCAGGCAGCCCCGCAGAGCAGACCTTGAGGAAAAACCAGAGCTCCCAGGTCCTCTGACTGCAGAATCAACGCGTCCCAGTTCAGTAGCCCTCAGCACAGACTAGTTTCCTAGAAGTGGTGTAGAATATTAAAGAAGATAAGACAATGCCCACTCTTGATTCTCCCAATAAACGTCAAATGTGGTTAATGCGGAGCACTTATTACCCTCTCCCTCCCCTCCTCCTCCTCCTCTTCATTAATGTATTTCAAGCTCTCTCCTCTGCCTGTCATTCCCAATAATATCCATCTCATGTATGTTTCCCTGACCACTTTAAGCAATCATCATTACACAGGGACTGCTCTCTCCTCCCTCTGGCCTTGTTCTTTCCTGATTTCTACCTGGTCTGTGAGTCTGGGAGCTTTAGTTTCAGCATAAGGACAACCTTTATCATACTGTGAAAGGAAAACCTCTACTATGCAGCCATGTATTTACATTACAAGGGAATGATTAAAAGGCTAATAAATCCTGCTCTGGTCTCCTAGCCTGTTATACACCTGACTGCCATGAGTGCTTAATGTTGTGTTAACATTTGTATTTATGGGGAACACACTGATTTTATCTTAGAGAAAATACTTTCCTTTTTTTGCAATATTGGAAAGAAATATATAATTTAAATTTTTCAGTATTCTTATTTTTAAAAGATTATGTCTAAAAACTGGTGAAATGAACTGTAATAATTCATTTTACTACCCCAAATAGCCAAAATACTATTATTCCAAATGTAACCAACACGCAAATTATTCAAGTATTTTGCTTCCTCTCTCATATTAAGTCTTTGAAATCCGTAATAGTTCACATTCACAGCACATCTCAATTTGGACCAATCAGACTTCCCTTCTCTGTCACCCTAAGAGTGGCTTCTGTATCAGATGGTTCAGGTCTAAGTGATAAGCACCTTAGAGGCAGAACTTGTCACATTTAATTCCAAATTCTCCCTTGTTTGTAGAACCACGCTTAGCCCAGGGCAAGAACTCAGCAATGAACTCAGTAATGAATAGCTTAGAAGGGCCATCACATTTAAATGTAAGGCCAATCTACGTTTCTTAAACAAGTAACATTTTTGTTACTCTCACACTTAAACAAGTTATAAATGGACATCATTGTTAAAAATATCACACTCCTCTCGAATCATCCTTGAAAGTCATACTATCTGTAAAGAGAAGTTAAGGTTCATTGTCCTAAAAACAGTACAGAAAACAATAAAAAAGATTCAATTAGATCTTAACAATGACCATAATAAATCATCAAATTCTATTTTTAAATGAACTCAGATATCTGACATTATGTAAGAAGCTGTAATGTATGCTAGGATGCTGATGTGACTTGAAGTCAAAACCTAATATTACAATTAGAGTTTTTGAAAAGGATGTCTTTTTTCTCCCTCAACGTTACTAAAAGCATATTTTGCTTGAAAACATTAATGCAAATTACATTTTGCTTTGACCTAGTTGATACACGTCAGCTTGCTCAGTCAAGATAACTACTTGGAAATAATTTATAGCTCTGAAGCCCACAAAATTGTACTGGCTATAGAATTAAAATACAGGCAAAGCCAAAGGACAGATGGTGGCTCTTTTCAACCCATGAAATAGAAATAATAAATATTAAGTTTACTGGAGCAATGGAGACTGCTGTCCTCTGAGAGGCTGCCAGACAACACCTCCCAACTCCCACAGACCCGGTCAAGGATCATTCATAAAAACCTAGAAGCACTCCCTTCTTAACGAAATGTTCACCCTCAACGAAAGCTGCATGAAGTTGCAAAACACTATGCAAGTCTTCAGTGAAATTGTAAAATTCTCTTCTAAGGAAATCAATCTGCCCTGAAAGTTCTTATTTAGAGGGGAGCTCGGAGGGGTGGAGCAGGAGGGAAAGCTTTCTCTTTCACCAGCATGGGCCTGGTTTTGTTTTGTTTTTTTAATATACTGGGTCCAAATGGATTAAAAGAAAAAAGTACCTTTTTCTCTTAAACATGCCTGGCTCTGCAGCTCAAATCCCTGTCTACTGAAGAAACAGGGAGCTGAGTTCAACCAATGCCAACACAGAGCAAAGCAGAGCAGATTCTCTAGGGCAGTAGTTATCTTTCTGCCTTTAATGAAAAACCTTATTTAACTGAACTTGATTTCTTCAGCCCAGTAGAACTTCTAGTCCTGTGTGTTAATAATAAAGTATCAGTGTTCAGCTACTCCTTTTACACTGTTATCATCAAAAGCCTTAGAAAACACAAAGCTAAGTGTCATTTATATGGCAAGTAATCGGCATAGTATTTTGCTTATAAAATTACGTTTATGTTAATTTTCAATCTGAATGAAAGCTATCTGTACTGTGCTTCACATGAAGCTAAACAGTGCCTTACATTTTCTTCACAATGGTAGTTATAAACATTCAAACTTTGGACAAAAAGAAATAAAGTACATGTAAGTCAAAGTTTACATTATGGTCACTTTTGAAAAGATACTAGGGTTGCAATCAGTTTACTTTTTTCTGGAGGCAGGATTTTTGTCTCTAGTCTTTTTAAAAATCTGTAGACATATATTGAGTAGTATTTTGTTAGTTGTTCACATATTGCCCAACTGTAATCACAGATATTCAAGCTAGAGAGCCACTTGAGTGAAGTCTGTGTCAATACATGTCACATTTCAGTAACTGAATTAATGCTGTAAGACTGACAAATTTCATACTGCTGACCTTCGCACATGCCTTCCATTCACTCTGTAAACATTTACTGACCAGTCGCCATACACCAGACCTTACAGGTCCTGAGGCTGCTAGGCAGAACTCATGCCATGCCTCTGGTGCTCGGTGCCTTACGGCCTCCAAGTAGCCTTTCTACATTTTTCACACACACACACACACACACACACACACACACCCGCGGGATCAGGGTTTGAACTCACGACCTTGCACTTGCCAGGCTGGCACTTGTGCCACAGAGCTATCTTCCCAGCCCCAACCTTTCTACATTTGAACAAATAAATACAGGGAGACAAGGAGCAGGGGACACGTGTCTAACAGACCCGCTGAATTCTAGCTGGGCCTGTGAGTAACACATGACCTTAGAGGGTTAGATTTTTCTGGGGTCATCTATTTCTTCCATTACATATGGTAATAATTTATCCTGCAGGGGTGCTGTGAGAGTCAACCAAAATAATGGAAGTAAAGGAAAAAATGTTAAGCAGTCCTCATAAATGTCAGACTTCTTCCTCTCATTCCTCTTAACAATACACAGCTTTCTACGGTAAATGGCCATTCTACTTGTAAAACAGACATAGATAACTATAAACCCTAAACAAGTATTAGGTTTATCAAACATTCAGCACTTCCATGCAGCAAGGGATCTTGGCAACCTGAAGGGCCCTCACGTGCTTGAGCTTCCTTCCATTCTGAGTTTCTCTGGTCAAATGTCAGGTTCCACCAGTGCTTTAAGAACAATCCTACTGTCCTGGAAACTGAAGCTACAGCATCCCCAGGGATGAGGCCTTTTCCACAGAGTTGTGGGGCTCAAGAGGAACCAGCAGAGTGAACTACTGAAAAGCTCAGCCCCTGGGAAAGGTGACAGCTTCACCCTGCCTGAATCTCACGCCACTCCCCTGGGGGCATGACCTTTCACCTGCTGCAAGGACACTGGAGAGAGGAGGAAAGCTATGCACAGTGACTAGAACAGAAGCTCACCACTGTCAACACTGACCAAGCATATTGCTTATCTCAGAGCTAAGACAGCCTATTCTACATTTTCTACTGTGTTTAGCTTTAATTCAGTAAATAATTATTAAAATAAAAAGCAATTATTAAGCATGGGAAGCCATATACTAAGAAAGTTTTGTTCCAAAAAAACTACTGTAGAGTGGAGATGGCAGAAATAGTTTCAAAACTACATGATTAGAAGCCAATATAGAACTGTGATAGGCACCCTGAGTGGAGCCGTAATTCCCAGCTTAATGGTTCACAGAAACTTTCCCATGGATCCCTGACTTTAATATACAGGAGTCGAGGCCAGCAAGATAGCTCAGCAGACTAAGTCCCTGCTTAGGCAAGCACAGGGACCAGGTTCGATCCCCTATATGGCATGGCATGCCATGCCAGCCCCCACCCCCCTGGGTGCACTGAGCCAGCCGGAAGACCCAGCATGGTGGTGCATGCCTATAATCCCAGCGCTAGGGAGGCTGAAAACAGGAGGACCAGTACAAGTCTGAGACGCATAGAGATTCTGTAACAAATGTATTTTTTAAAAAAATGGGCCAAGTTACCATACCATCTAATAAAGAGAACTAATGAGATAAATGTCAAGAAAAGTTCTCTCTGAAAAATGCAATTATATATACATATTAAGAAATCAGAGAAATTCTCATGCATTTGTACTTTAGAAAAAGTTAGCTTTAGCTTCTTTCAAGTACCTGTAATCTATCCCTAAAATTATTAGGAACGGATCAACTCCTTATCATAACCCTTATTGTTTATCAATTAATCTCATTTTCTATTTTATGGAGCTTAGAAGCCAAATAGATGAATCCGAACATACAATGCATATGGAGACAAAAAATTATACTCCTGTGCCCAATGAAAGTCATAAAACCAAAACAACAAAATTTATTTATTATTTAATAGTATCTTACTTCTCCCAAAGTCTAGAACTTCACAACCAATGACAAGTCTACTAAACAGAATCATCCATCTAAGATGAAATCATAAAAATAGCTACTGGCAAGTTATTTTTATTCTTTAAATTGTTAGGCTCTTAATTTTAAAACCAAATTAGCTCTGGCCAGGCATGGTGGTTCACATCTGTCATCCCAGCACTCAGGAGGCTGAGACAGGAGGACTGTTGCAAGTCCAAGACTAGTCTGGACTACAAAGTGAGCTCAAGGCCAGCCTGAGTTGAATAGCAAGACCCTGTCTCTCTCTCTCTCTCACACACACACACACGCATGCACATAAACAAGCTGTACTTTTTACTAAAACAGGAACCAGTACCTGTTTGTGGGAACTGATTATTTATATTTAGGCTTTGCGTCTTAGAAATGAGACACTCTATATACTCACGAACCATAAGTTTTAATAGCATGGTCACTGGCACAGTAACAGAATGACCCAATTTCCTGTCTTAGGCATAAATAATAATTTACTTAAACGGTTAAAAATAAATAGCTTTCATATTTGACTAAGCACCTTCCTCATATACATAAAAATGCAATTTGCTGCTGACCCACATTGAGATACAAAATCATTGTACTTGAAAATATGACTGTGATGTGTCTCCCATTAATTAAGGAACAAGAATCTGCTCAAACGTCATAAATGTTTCAGGACACTTTTCTGCATAATGTAGAAAAGATCTTCATATGAGAATATTTCTGTCTCTGTTAAAGTCGCTTGAGTTTAAGATCATCACAATTAGCTTCATAAAAAAAAAAAAAAAAAAAAAAACAATTAGCTTCATAAAAGCTAGTGAACCAAGCAGTGGACAGCTCCTGCCAAGGTTATAGCCCAGGCACGGATGCTCTTGTCCCATATGAACTACTTTATCTCTGCAAAGCACTGGGATCTGCCTTGAACCACAGTCACAAATTACAGACTTTTACACTTGGTTAGTCATTTTATAAATCCAGAAGATAATGGATTAGACACTGGGTGATGATAAGTTGAGCCCTGAAGAACACAAAATATCAAAACAAAACAAAAACCCTCTGATAGCAGCTCTGCTAGCTATACGTTCGAAGGGAAACCCATACGTACTAATGAGCATGGCTATGTGGAAGGGATAAAGAAGTTTTACAAAATGTTGAGATACAAAAAAATTTAAAGACAAAAATGTACTTCTGATATAGGAGAACAATTCAAAGTAGAGCTTTCTAATACTACAATAACCAACTGTTATTACATAAAATACAAGACGTGTGAAGCTATAGCTTACTAAACTGAAATAACATATCCCTGAGGTTTATTTTTTTCATTAACAAAAAAGAATGTGCCTTCATTTTTAAAATAAAAATCTACATTTACAGAACAACTTCTCTCCATGGACTAAAGAAAAAAGTTTGCAGATGGACACCATCCCATCCTTATCCCTGTTTCTTACTCTTGCATCTCAGTTCAGCACAGCTGGGCAAGCTTTGCCCCAGAGGTATGCACTGCTGCTGGGTTTCATACACATTCCTGGGTAAGACCACAAACAAGCCCTGTGACTACTGGCTCAGAAGCACTCACAGAATTCTAAGGGGATAAGCCATCCCCTAAAGCTTCCAAATGCCTAGTAAACTGCTAAAGTGATGACACAAAGGCTGAATAAAGCAAAAAAAGATAACAATAAAGAAAAAATCTTAATTTTACAATTTAGGGAAAGAGCTATGCAATTATAATTCACTGAAGTTGGACAGGTAGACATAAGCTATCTCCTAAGTGCCATAGACTATTCTGATGGACTCTGGGTTTTTAGACATAAAGCACATACACTCTTTATTTCAGACAGTTCTCTTTACACCACTTCTGTAAAGATGAACCTATTAACCAGAAAGAGTATTTTTAGCAATGCGTGCCCTGCCTACTCACAAAGAATGTGAAGTGGGCTATGGTTACAGCATCAAAGAAGACTCTTAAAGATGAAGAAAACACAATCACTAAAAGGAGCTTGCAGATAAGATGTCATCACACTCCTGAAGTGAACAGATTTCTATAGTTAGATACTGATTTTGTGTCAGAGAAATCACAAATGGCACGCCAGCAAAACTAAGCAAGGAAAAGATTTTCAGAGACTTTCAAACACAAATTGAAGACGCAATTCATCGTATGCTTCTTATATAAAAAGAACTGTGAAATACAGTGGAGACAAGTACTCTTAAGACAAGAGAACCTCAAAAGATGTGAAAGTCAGTAATTAAATTAATCTTCTGGTATAGTGTCTGACCATGCTGCAAACAAAAATCTTTCAAAAGATGTCCCTACAGACATGAAGATAGTACAATTACAGTTGAGCTAAATAAATAACATGCTCTGGTTACCTCATTGCCATTTTAAAGTCCAATCAATATCTCAATAATTACTCAATTACTCATTCCTCTCTTAAACAATGGAAATGATGATGTAATCACAATTTTAGTCATGAGATTACTAGTGGCTGCTTCTTTTTCTAAGTATGTCAGGCACGATTCTGAAAGGCAAAAACTGATGTAAGATTCACTTGAGGGCTGGGGAGATAGCTCAGTAGTCTAAGCATATGCCTGGCAAGCACAAGGACCCTGATTTGATCCCTGGTGCCACACACCAGGTTGGCCCCAAAACCCCGGACATGCAGTGCTGGCCACCAAAACCAGGCATGGTGGTGCACTCCTGTAATTTGAGCCCTGGCGAGGCTGACACAGAAGGATCACTATGAGTCTGAGCTGTGTAGTGGGACTCTGTACCAAATAAATAAAGATTTGCTTGAATTGAAATGGATAGTCAATTGAGTCAAGTGGAAAAACATGTATCTTTCATTTCTGCTATTTGATCAATTATCTTCAATATTATAACATTCAATAGATATAGTTCCAAAAAATAAAAATTATAGAAACATAATTGATAGACAAACTTTATTTCTGAAAGTAGTATTTCGAATTAAACAAAATTTCAAATAGAGTTCATATATGCAAAATACTGTGGGACAAGAGAAAATACATATCCTTGAGGACTAAAAGAAACAAGTTAACATCTTAACTGTGATTTTA
>PVKN010022617.1:0-15095 GCA_004027915.1 Capromys pilorides
GTTTATAATTATTATCTCTTCCTGTTGAATTTTTCCCTTTATTGCCTGTTCTCATCTATTTTGGCTTGAAATCTACTTTAAAATTTTTCTGGGTTTCTGCTACATAGAATATACTGTCTATTTTTTATTTTTAATGTGCGGATTTCTTTGAGGGTTAAATGTGTTTCTTGTATGCTGTATATTGTTGGGTTTAGTTTCTTGAACCAGTCTACCAATTTGTTTATTTTTATTGGGAAATTAAGACTGTCTCATTGAGAGTTTTACTGAAAAGTATTGATTTCTGTCTCTCATTATATTCTTTTTCAGTTGAAGATTTCTTTCTTTTTCTCATTTCTGCTTCATTGCTCACCCTACTAGATATATTCTTTCTATTAGACCTTTTGGTATTGTTGGCATCATTGTATTTTTCTAGGATATTTTCAAGAGTGTTTCATAGCACTAATTTGGTGGTCATGAATCTCTTAAGGTGCTTTCTGCCCTAGACATACCTTATTTCTTGATCACTGTTGAAAGGTAGTTTTATAGGGTATATAAGTCTAGGTTGAAGATGTTTTCTTACAGGGCTTGAAGTGTATAGCTCCATTGATTTTTAGAGGGAAGAATGCTGTATAATTTGTCCAGAGATCTTGAGATGGAGACAAAAGCCTGTGGTTAACCATGCCCAGAGTGTGTTACAAATAGCAGCCACTAACTAAATAGGTCTCTACTAGCAACAAAATCTTTCCACTATAAGCACCTGAAATTTGCCCAGAACCAAGACCCCTGGCAATGGACCATGGTATTCTTAATGAATTTTAGGATGGTGACAGTAACCTGTTAAAACAATCATGCAGTACTTCTGAGAACGGGGCCATGTAGTGAATGTCCTTGAAGCAAGCCTTTGGTGGCAGAAGAGTGATGAGAGCTGAGTTTGAGAAAGAGGCGGGAATAAGATCTTGTAGCACCTCATCTGTGCTACACACTTTCATTTTTATTCGAAGTTCAAAGGGAAACTGACAGTGCCAGCACTCACATTGTCCTCACTGTGTACCAGACAACCTGCTTAGTTTATTAGAAACTTTTACTAATGTCATCTTCACATAGCTTTATTATTGTCTCCATTTCAAGGATAAAGAAACTCAGGCACTGAACAGTCATGCAGCTCATGCCCAAGATCACAGAGCTATGAAGTACTGAGATTCCAGCCAGGCCTTTAACCAAAAAGGAATAATTTAAGCAAGAATGCAGTTAGAAACTCCCTCTGCATGGGGTGGAGTAAAGAGAGGGCAGTCCTTGTTGAGGGAAGAGCACATACAGAGAAGCGCATGGGCAAAGGAAGGGGAGTTACATTGCTAGGAGAGCTACATTGTTCGTAGAGCTGCATCGTTGGGTGCGGAGATGAGATCTGAGAAGCTGAGCTGGAAGCACAGGGGCAGCTAGCTCATTTTGAGACAGCCTTGCCTGAGCCAGGTAGGACCAGGTGGCTAGGTGTATCCAGGGGACGGGCAAGAGCAAGGGTGGCGTCTAATCCAGGACCTTGTGCAGTCAGCACAGCTATTCTAGGTATGTGAAGGCAAATTTTCCTCATCATGTGCAGTCTTTGTGGTGAAAAACTTAAACTCTCTTACTTTGAAATAAGCATTATTAGTAATGTTGTATGGTGTAACATCAGAATCTATTCTTGATGAGGGCCAGCCAGATAGCCCAGCAGACTAAAGCACCTGCTTAGGCAAAGCGCAGAGGCCAGGGTTCCATCCCCAGTTTGCCACACTGGCCCCGTCCCCCGGCACACTGAGACAGCAAATGAGACTGGACATGGTGGTATGCATCTGTAATCCCAGAATTTGGGAGGCTAAAAACAGGAGAATCACTACGAGTCTGATCTGTGCAGTGAGACCCTATAGACCCTGTGCTAAATACATAAAAAAAAAAAAAAAAAAAAAAAAAGAATATATTCCTGCCGGCGAAGATGTAGCTTTGTACCTGTTTGTCAGCCCCTCCCTTTTCCCATTTCCTGGCTACCACCCACTGCCTGATTGGAGGAACCAGCAGTTTACTTCTGTAAGCAACTTCTCAGATTCCACACATAAGTGAGGTCCAATGGTGTCTGTGTCTCTGTGCCTATAATCCCACTAGTAGGTATAGACCTCAGGAAATCTAGTAGGCCAAGGATGTAAAGTGTGTGCTAACTGCAGCGTTAATTATAACATGAAGACCAGAAAACCATCTCAGTGTCCATCAGTGACTGAAAGGATTTAAAAATGTTTATATACACGATGGGAAACTATTCAGCTTAAAAAAAAAAAATCTGTCATTTGCAAGTGCATACGAGCCTGAAGGACATTATGCTAAGGAAAACCCAGTGGAATTGGGTGGAAGACTTTGGTGCCTCCAAAATCATTGGAAGGACTGGTGGGCCAGGCTGGCTAGGCCATCCACGTGGCACTGTAGACCTGGCCTCCTGGAGGATCTGCCTGGGTTGTGCACTGGGGAATCTGAAGCTGCTGGATGTGTTCACTCGCTACCTTTTCTGTGGTCCAGGGGTTGGGAGATGGGCGGCACCGTGCTGGCCAGATCTGCACCAGTCAGAAGTAGACGGGCCGTGTGCCCACCTGTCCCACTCATGAAGTCACAAGGTATGGAGCTGTGTCAATGTTGCCACAGAGACAGCATGTTCCCCCAAAGAAACAAGCTGGCCAGGTGTCACATTCTCTGCAAGGACGTGTGACCGGTGGGCCCTCAGTCACATCTGGAATTCTCACAGCCAAGTATCTGCTAGACGCAGAACTACACTTTCAGCAGTGCGAGAAGGCATTCCCAAGATGTGCTGTATGCACAGCGGATGGTCGTGTGAACCCGTAGACATGGTCAGACCAGAAAGGAGAGGCAGAAAGAAGGGCAGTGCAGACAAGGTGTTATGATCTGTATCTAAAACAGCCCTCCCAGTTGTTACGTGTTTGGGAAGTGATCAGCTGCTGGGGCCCTTGCTCATCAGTAGATTAGCTCTATAGCTCTCTTGCCATGAGGAGGTGGGCCTTGCTAGGAGCCAAGTCCCTGGACGCATGACCTGCAAGGTCATGTTTGTTCCCAGCTGCTCCCTTCTGCCTTTGCTTCCAGGATGCCCTAGGACAAAGAACTTCCTTGCTCTCCCACCCTAGCCTTTCCACCATACTGTTTCTACCTTAGAGCCTTCTCTCTTTAAACTTATCAGACACCAAGCCAAATAAAACTGTCTTCGCTTATCCTGTGAGTACTAGGTATTTTGTCCCAGTAATGGGAAAGTGGACAACACACAGGGCTTGATGAAGGGCTGGTTCAAGCAAACTAAACCGCTTAGGTGGGCTGTGCTTGGCAGATGCTTTGCAGTGAGGACCACATCCAAGAATTGCAAGCGAGGGCTGTGGTGTGCTCTCCCATGGCCTTGGGGGCTGCAGCTTTAGCTAATATCTTACCAAGGCAAAAACACCATCACTCCTTTTCTAGCTCTGCTACTATTTTGATAATCTTGCCCTGCTAGTCTGCTAAACCTGCGACAGCCCCATTTAGTATAGAAGCATTCTACTTCCTGTCCTAGCCATATTATGCAGGACTGTCAGCTTGGTTTTACTTCAAAGCATCCTGAGACAGGGTAAGTAGATTAATTAGAAGGTGCAAGAAATACTTCAGGTTAGTGGGTCAGGGTACAAAGGGCTAGGAAAGCAGTGAATGGGACTTCTGAAGCAAACTGTCACTGTGAGCAGTTGGAATTTAAGAAGGAACTTCTAACATAGACAACTCAAGTCTGTCCCAGAAAGAGCCGGGACATCCCCTACTTTAGTCAGGGGTTAGAGATGCCTTCTGAGGATTCCCAGGCCACAAGGCTGGATTCTCAAGCTCTGGAGAAAGCTGTCAGCTGCTGACAGAACTTTCCATGGTTGGCTAGATGAGGGTTGACAAGTGATGGTCCATCTGTACCATGTCCTTCCTTCAGTTGGCTTCTAGACATTTCATAAGATAGCGATGATTCCTCTCCTAGTTTTTAATTCAGAACAATTCATACTAGCTAAATCTTTCCAGCGGCCTGTGTATCTATCAACGCATGAATAGATAGAGAAAATGTATTTATATGTAATGGAGTACTACTCTGGCATGAAGAACAGATTCCAGTTGCTTGCAGGAGCATGGATGCACCTTGAGACCATCATGTTAGTGAAATTTATTAGATGCACAAGCTTATATACTGCATATTTAATACATGCAAATCTAAGACAGAAAGAGCCAAATAAAAGATAGATAATAGGAAATGGGGAGATAGATATTTTGCAAGTGGGAGAGGACCAAAAAATGGGACAAGAAGGCGAAGGGAAAGGGATGAAAGAGAGTTGAGATGTGTTATCTGTGCATCAACTCCCCGAGAGGAATGTGATAGATACAAAGCAATGGTGGAGTCTGTAAACAAAGCTTGCACAAAGCCTCAGGGATTTTTAAGGTAGAAGATGGAGTTGTGCTACACTGGCTTCACGAGTTGTGAAACACAAAATTAAACCATAGGACATTAGCCATATTGATATTTCTTTTTGCCCAATAGATTCCCACAAACTTAGTACAATACAAATTTATTATCTTGTGGGTTTTATAGGTCTGAAGTCCATATGGGGCTGAACTGAGTTCTCTGCTCAGCTTCTTACAAGGCTGAAGCCATGCAGCGGGGCTGCCTGCCTGCCTCAAGCTCTGGGCGCTGCACTTTACCTGACGCTCCTGGCAAAGCTTAGTTCCCTGAGGTCTCCGTGCTGCCGGCTGTCACCTGGGGCTCTGCTCAGCTTCTACCAAACCCCAATACCTGGCCTGTGGCCCTTTCCTTAGGCCCTCAGTGCTTCATAACTTTCTGGAGAGTTGACTTGTTTAGCTGTAACCCAAATGGTTAATTTGTTGGACTAAGGCAGCAGGTTAGTTCCTGATGCCAAGAATAATGCATATGCACAGACGTGGCCAGCAGGGAGGAGGAGGGAACTGCACAAAGCACACACACTGGGTGCCGTCATCCTGGGGAGCCACCCTAGAACCCTGCCTGCCACGCTGCCCCTTGGGTCACAGTCAAAGGAACTATCATGCCAGCAAATCGAGTGAGATGCCCATGAAGGAAAGGCCAAAGGATATTTCCCAGCTGAGACGGGCGTTCACGTTGTCACACCATTCAAGCCTTACTCCACCACAGTCCTCAATGGTCCTTTCTTGGTGCACACGAGTCTTGCTAAGAAACCATGTGATCCTTTCTAATTTTTATACTTATCACTTTCTGTTCTATTTTATATTCTTTTTTTTTTAGAAATGTGGCTATGACTTAAAATGAATTTCACAATCTATGATTTGGAAAACAGTCTTAATGGACAAATGTCTTGCTTAGTAATCTGAAACCATTTTACCTATAGGAAAAAACTTAAATGTATTATTATTTATTTATTTATTTAATTTTTTGCAGTACCAGGGATTGAACTCAGGACCTTGTGCTTGCCAGGCCAGCGCTTATTCCACTGAGCTATCTCCACAGAAAACCTAAATGTATATAAACAAAACTAATTGCTTCTTAATAAATTAATAAACTAAATTATAGGTGCAAATTGGTAAACAATCTTCGATGTTTATATTCTAAGGCAATCTGCAATACCACTATAGTCCTCATGAGGGCAGCACCTGCCTTAGGTATATTTGAGGCTTCCCGTGCTGGAAGGTTTTCTACTGAGTAGAAATTCTAGGAAGTGTATTTTACAGTGTGCTTGTGTACACAAAATAGTTTGTGCCCGGCACTTAAGAATAAATCTTTTCAAAACCAAAATAACTGAGATTTATGTTATGTCTGGTCCAAGAGAAGTAGTTGAATTTTTCTTTTTACCCCGAGCTGCTTCTTGCATCTTCTTTCCTTCTCCATCCTCTCTAGACATCGCTTATGTCCTCACTGTCAGGGTCCAGTTGCATCCCAGTGCACATGCGTCCTGAGGGCATGGCAATCATAAACATTTAACACTGCTTCCGGTTCCTCATAAGGTCTCTCCATTTCTGCCTTGAACTTGACTTCTGCCAGGCTTCTAGCCACCTGTGCCGACTGGTGGCTTGGGCAGCTCCGCTCTTGTGAGCTGCCACCACTCTCAGCCTGAGTGGTGAAAGTCTCGCCCGGCCTCTGGAGGACTTAGCATGTGGTCTTCTCTTCAGACTCTGAGGTGCTTGGGACAGACTTTTCCAACCCACAACAGCAAAAGAGCTATTTAGCTAAATGTTCTTAAAATGTTGGAGCTCTCTAGGCTTAAGTCTCGTTATGACTGCAGGAAGGAAATACACTGTTCTGGATCCTGTGCCTCATTTTCCTCTGGACCCACGTTGGTCTCACCTTAAAATCATGGTCTGTGTTGGAGCGCTCTAGGACTTAATAGAAAAGAAACAGACCACAGGTCCCACGTAGTCTGGTTAGATGGGGAACACATTTCCTGCCCTTTGTTTTACTTGGGTTTCTATTCTCAAGGTTAGAACACTGGACCTAAGCATGTATTTGCTTCAAATTATTTTGCTGCATTCCTTGGATCACATTTCTGCATCTTAAAGGAGCATCAAGCATGTTGAGTGCAGCCATTTACGTGATTTTTTTTTCTTTTCTTATTATCAAAGAAATACTTTGGAGCGTTCTCTTGCTTTCTCAGGCCTGTGACCCTCTGTAGGTCCCCTGACCCTAACTCCTGTGAGCTACTTGACAGCACAACCCAATCCTTGTCGCCATCCCTTGCATCAGTGTCACCAGGACCTCTTAGAAATCTCCCCAAGAGCTTCTGCGTCTTACAGCACCTCAACATTGTAGATCCCTACTGCATGTCTCTCTCCACAGACTGTACCCCTCAAAGCCAGGGCTGTGTCCTCTTCCCGGAGCCTGTTATGGCACCTGCTATGTAGTAGACACAGACCAAGATATTTCATAGGATGGAACTGTAAGTACTTATTGGCACTGTTGTTGACCCTGTATTGGTAGACAAGGCACTTGGTGACAAACTGTTGGTAAACAAAAGGCCTTGCAGCAAGAGGCCAGCACGGTGGGTGGCTAGGTATGTGTGAGGGGGAAAGAACTGAACAGAGAGTGGGTTTGGTTGGAACCCTAGGGAATGGGAAATGTGCATAGGCGATGGCTTCATTTTGAATCTAAAAGGAGCAGGTCACAGATGCCACTGAATGCCTTGGCTCTGGGAGGGAGAGCGGACAGAACTTCAGGGTGGCTTTTGTTGTCGTTGTTGCTAGGACCTGCAGCAAGGCACAGTCAGCCTGCAGGCTGCTTCGGTGTGGAGGAGAAGTGCACTCAAGAGATCAGGGCTCAAGAGAAGAGAGGGCCTGGGCCACATGAAGTGAATTGTGAGGTGAGGGGGCCCAAGTTCTGCAGAGAAGCAACAAGCTCAGGCTACCTACGTGTTTGCTAGAGCTGTGTGCTCCTGATTCTGGGTTGATTGCAAAATGTATGCCTCTTCCTCCTTTTTTTTTTTTTTTTTAATCTTACCAGCTCTCATTTTAAAAAGTTAGGGTAACGTTAGCACGACATCGCTCCCTTCACACACATGCTTCCTGAGGCCTTTGCCGTAAAAGGCAGCACTGAAGAGTCATTTCTCCCACAGCTGCACAGGGACTGGCTTCCAGGAAAAGCCCCACTTTCCCATGCTCATCTTTCCCAGAAGTGACCTGCTCCACAAGGGTTCTGCGGCCTCACATGTCTGACCAACCCCAGGAGAAATTGTCTGTGCTTGGGAAGGGACAGCTTGGGGCTTCCCAGGTGAGGAACAGAGAGGGCATACGATTTAGGATGGTAGAAAGGGTCGCAAGTTCGGAAGACAATTTGAACACAAACTGCTAAATCTAAAATCCAACATAAGCCACACTCTAGAACTTGGCTAATTTCTCTGACATGAGTGAAGATATTCTCACTTTGGTCATGGAATGGCCTATATTTAAAAAATAATAACCCTCGGAAAGAAGTAGTGAGAGCTGGGTTTCTTTGCTGCTGCCTCGGAGTGTACTACAGCTGATAAAAGCACTGCTAGCTGTTCCTCATTTGGAACAGGTGTTTGCAGGGGAACAGGTTGCTCATCACGGATAGGTGTGGAAACATGGGGTGAGGAATGAGTTGAACAGTTCTCTAAATGTTTTTCTTCACTGTATTTTTATAAACCTACTTAAAAGGAAGAGACCCAAGACCATGTAAGATGCAAATCATGCACATCTACTGCATACTCTCTGAAGTATTTTTCTAATAAAAAGTAGAAAATAATTCCAATGAACATCAATAGAAACTTGGGTAAAGAAGCCACAGTTCATCCTGGAAAATGATATGGGAGTTAAACTGCGTGAGCTAAGCCACAGTGATTAGCATAGAAAACGTAATTTTAAATGATGAAAGTGAGTGGCCAAGGTGTCTAAAGGGAGAACACTTATGTACATATTAATATTGAAATTAAATTATCAATTACATGCAGTCATCACAGAATTCAATAACACTTGGTAAGGAAAAAGCTCAAACTCTGAATAGTGATTTTCCAGGGAATTGGAGGGGCTGGGGATGAGGACCTGTGATTATAGATGTAACTATAATGTTATCTTTTTTAAAAAAAATCTTAATGTAACTATAATGTTGTCTTTAAAAAAATCTTGAAGTGAATACGGTAAAATATTAAAACATGTTAAATGTTTGCAAGACTTACACAGGTGTCTATTTTGTTCTGTTGTATTGGGTGACTTTGAAATTAAAATTGAAATGAAGGAGGTACATGATGTAAGCATGTAAGAACTGTGCTGCACGTGAGCATGGTGGCTGACACTCGGCCCGTGAGTTTTTCGCCTTTTCAAACAGAAATCCTATTGTTTTAAATTTATGCATAAACAATGAGGTGCCTCTGGGAAATCACTCACAGAGGAGGAAAGGAGAGAGGAGAGAGTGAAAGAGGAAGAAGAAATGCAAACAAATACAGGTCACTGCATATCGGGAGGTTTTTATTTTTCTCCCAAACCGGGGCTCTTTGAAGAGTCTTTGATCTTTCGTACCATCTAGTGCATCCAGCCCAGTACCAAGAACACAAAGGAAGCAAAAAAAAAAAAAAATCAGTAACAAAACTTGTAGTTGTTCTTCTGGAAGCTCTAAAGAAGGCTCGCATGGACTCCTTCCTGTTGCCTCACGGGGTCCTGGGAATCCCGTGCAGGTCACTTTACCAACACTACTGCCCGATCACCGCGGTCTTGTCCTTTTCATTGTGGAACTAGAAGGGCTTTGTTCTAAGAAAGCTGACCTGGGGAATCCTGCCGAGATAGTGTGGTCCAGATTACATTTGGCTCATTACTGGACTGGTAAATGATGGGAACAATAGCAGTGTTTCTCTGTTGGATTTTATTGAAAGCAATTTATATTCAATACTTCTGACTGTGACAAGACACTTAGTGTATTTTCTCTCAGGGTCTGCTGTAACATTTCTGAAAGTTTGCAGGGTTTCTATCCATAAACCAGAGTTTTCTGAATTTGTTGTGTGGAAAGTGCAGTGAGAGTTATGTTAAGGCAATGCAGGAAAAATCAGTTTTTCTGTCTGTCTTCAGTATCTGTGCTCAAAGGTTCAAGCCAGGCATTCTCTCCAGGCAAAAGAAGGCAAGTATACTACTTCCGCACTGTTCTCAAGGGGCTGTAATCAACTGGTTAGCTGCTGAAGCAGGGAGCTGGAGGGCACCCATTCACACTGCGCCTTTTGTGTCTCTGCCGAGGTCTAGCTGCCAGTGACATCTTAATTTCTAATAACTATATTTTGATTCATGGCAAATGGTTTGATTGTTTCCAAAGGATAAGAAAATACCCTGCACACAGTAAAGCAGTTTCGCAGCTTCCTCAGGCTGATGACAGGTGGGCAAGTGTGTGTAGATTTTCCTCTAGGGCTAAGTACCTTACCATGAAATTAATTCTGAAGAGGGCAGAGAATCTACAGACATCAGCTATTCTCTCCTCTTAAAATTACAGATAGAGAGTTATGATAGAAGAAATTGTTACTGTTCATGGAGCAAATCTAGCCCACCATCTGCTGTATAAATAGAGCTTTAATGCAACATGGCCATGGTTGTTGGCTTACGTATTATCTGTAGTGAGTCGAGCATTTGTAACAGAATCCACGTGGCCCACAAAGCCCAAAATACTTTCTCTGTGGTCCTTTACAGAAATAGTATCCCAGGTCCTGCTTTAGTTCACTGAGTCACATCAGCTTCCTGTTACCACCCAGAATTGCATGAAGTTAGGGCTGACATCACCCTACTTTGTCATGCACTTATAGGCTGTTAGCTTCTCTAAGAGAAGACCTAAGTCTCCCCAAAGTCCTCTGGGAATTAGACCTTTATCATCCTTGTAAGATTCACCCCGTTGCGGAGGATACCTTCAGGAAAAGGGCATGTTGTGTACCTGGCCTTACTCCTACTCTTGTTCCTCTAGGCAGATGTGCCCTTCAACATATGTCAGATTATATTTCTTAGCTAACTATAGTGCTATTGTTTTGATGCTGAATGTCCTCCAAAGTTCATCTGCTAAATGAAGCAATGAGTAGGTTTTCACTGCTGTTTTCATTGCTCACTGAAGTGCTTCGTGTCCATCAAGTGCTTCATGTCAATCAGGTCCTTCAGCACATTGATCAGTGAGGATCTCTATCTCACCAAAGCCTCTTTCCAAACCCATACATTGACTTTGCAGTCAGGGGTCTTCAGGTTACTCAGGGACAAATGGGAAACCCAGCAGCACAGTTCTAGCATTACAGAGTAGGTGCCTTCAGACCGTGAAGCTTGTCCACAATTTTTGAGAAGTCTCTCCCCTAAACAACTTGACCCACACTGAGTGCCAAGGCAGGATTTGGCCTTATCAGTTACTTTTTTGGGGCTCCACTGAGTCTGGTGTAACATGTTGGCTTCTCTATCCTCTAAAATGTTACTGACATATATTGTTTACGGTCATCTCATTGACAACTTTTTGTTCCTACTGATTGGTAAAGCTTTACTCTTGCTTCTAAATGTGAGGTTTGTGGGATATAGGAGATACTTGGATTTATTTAAGCCATACCAGTTAGCTGGATCATTGTCTCAGATTCTCTATCAGGTGTCTCATATGGGCTTTCTAATTGTTCTGTCTTCCGGCCATGAATCTTAGTGCAGGCCCAAAGCGACCTGCAGTGTCTGCTGGGCCCTCTGCTGAGGCTGACTCTTCTTACTCCTTATATCGTCTGAACACCCTATCCCTCCTGATGAAGGCAATGCTCCGTCGGGTAGAATTACTCCTCTATCTTAACCCATCACTTGGCAGGATTACTACTCTGAGAGCCTCCCAGGCACACTGTGGCAGGGGGAATCCACCTATGTTTAAAAGCAGTGCTGACTAATACTACCTTCTGAGGGTTTCAGCATCAAATCCTCTTTAAACAATATGAGCAGTTGTAGCGACTTCAGTAATGTTTATTTCGAGGCCCAGGAAAAGAGAATTTTCTTTTTCTCACAGAGGTCAAAAGTTCCCACTGGTCATTTCCTAGGCAGTGCTCAGAACATTTGGAGCAGTGCTAGGCTTCCGGAGGGGAATGAACGCCACAGTTCTTTTCACTCGTGAGGTGCTGGCTGGCAGGCTGGCCCAGGGCCAGCAGAAGCCAGGCATGGGCAGGTTTGCATGGCCCCCCTAAGGGAGGCCCCTGCTCACCCACACCTGCAGGCTCTGATCCCATTCTGTGTTCTGTTGAATCCAGTGGGAATCGGAACCCTGGGCCAGTTTGCAAAGCTGCTGTTGAAACGTGCATTTAAAAGTTTCTGCTCTGATTAAAGCAGCTGTCTTAGTGATAAAGAAACTGCTTCTGAGCTAGGAATTAAGCCCAAACATTTACAGGATTAACATTACCAAGGTCTGTGGACTTTCAGTTTTGCCTGTTTGCTTCTTGTTGCAACATCAGAAATCAGGCTTTTAATAATAAATAGGAATTTTTTATGTTTATTTTAATGAGGAAAAAATGTAAAATAACAGTGAAACAGTTTCAAAACAGGTTAGTAGGGCAGTCACAATAATTAACGCATTCCATATTATTGTCTACATAGAAGTTATTCAGAGGACAAGATGCAGACATGATATCTAAACAATGTTAGTACAAACCTTTATTGTCATTGAACTAAGAGAAAGTAGCTGTACTGTATATCTATCTTAACTATCATATATATATATGTGTGTGTGTGTGTGTGTGTGTATTTTTTCACAACAAAATGGTCCTTTATTTATATCCTCCTTTTTTGTTTTGTTTTATCAGAGGTGGGTGTTCCATTGCCGTTAAAGAAGCTGCATTTGGAGAAGTCTTTAAAGCATCTTTTCATACTTGATGCCAGTCCAAAGATTGTAGGTATTTGAATTTAGCAGAATAATCCAATATAGTCCAATAGTTCATAATAGTAGTGGGTTACCAACACAACTAGCAATTGTCCAAAGACTTGAACCTTTTATAGCTCAGCATATTAATATAGCTTTACTTTTTATACCTCGTGGTTATACTTTTTTGCTGGATTGTTAAGAACAAGTTAAAGCAAGACCTATATAACTAAAAATGTAAATTTTGCTATCTGTTAAGGACAGTCAAATCCCCTCAGGATTTACCCTGGAACCATGTATAGCACCTTGTGCATCTTTTGTCGGTGTCAGCCATCTGGATGAATCTCGGCCATTGCTTGACCAATTTGCTCTCTATGAAAACCTGAGAGAATTTTTCTCTCTAGGTGACTCTCCTTAGGCACACTATACATCACTGATCACTGTTTTCTATGGCCCCATAATTTCTTTGATCATAACATTTGAGAGACCACTGAGTTATGGAATGTTACAGCAGAGGTTCCTTTATTTCTTGAGTCCTCACCACTGACTTTGAAGGCCTAGGGCCAAAATATTGGCTCTTTTTAGCACATCTATCTAAGACTTTTTCCTTTCTTTGCTTCTTGCTATTTTTCTGCTTCTCCTTTCCAATTACTATTAATTACTAATGCATAATGACCTTCTGATATTAAACAACTTTTTAAAGTAGTAGGACAAAGTTCCTGTCATCAAATCCTTATTGTCAATGCAGTGAATTTTAACATTGTTAACATTGAGGTTCAGTTAGGAAGATGAAAAAAGATTTAAAAACTAGATTTCATTCTTGATGTTTTTCTTCATTTAAGTTTACATCCCTTCTCTGCTCCATCCTACTTTGTCCTTGAGCAGAAGCACCGTCATTATCAAATTCATTATTTTTATAACACAGACACCACCCCTGCGTGGTCAATTTCCCCACATGTGCCCATGGAAGGATATGCCATGTTTGCAATGGACCTGCTAGTGCTTACAGAGGAAGTCTGCCAGAAACCCACCCATGTTTTCTCCCGAAATACAACTGATAGCAAATAAACTCATCTGTTTTGTATTTCTGTGTGCAGGACTGTGGGATCAGAGCTAGTTTCTTCCATTTTCTTAATTAAATCCATCCTCTATGTGCAAACAGCTTTAAAGAAAATACCACTTGTGCTGCCATAGGTGGGGACCTAAAATTTGAGGCTTCTTTTCATGGGCTGGATGGCCGGCTTTCCCTTTCCATTCAGGGATGGTTTTGCCTCAGTTTCTCAGTGCCTTGGCTTCTAATGATTCTCTTTATCTCATAGCTGTTATGGATAAGTGAAACTACCTCAAAACTGGCAGGGAATGTCTCCACTGCTGCTTAAAGCACCTGAATTCCATTTGAAGATTGTGGAATATCACAAAATACAGCTTCTCACTGCTGGCATCCAGAGAGAGAATATATACTTTTAGATTTTTTAAAGTATAGTTCAATGTCTGTCTTAGACTTGTTAATCAGTTATATCCCTTCACTCTTACTCTGGAAAGGGGAAGTTATATTGTTTTAGTGAGAGAAAATCAGCTTACTTGAGTGCAGCATGGGGAAGGTCTTCCTTGGACTTGTAATTCCTTTGTTTGGCCTTTTCACAGTGTGACCCATAAGTTATTTTTTTCACCTAAATAAAGTGAAGTAGATTTTAAAATTCTGAAAGTAAGTTACTTGTTCTGCTTGTTCAGCAAAACAATAAAAAATTCTAGATCCATAAGATTATAGGGATGAAAATAAGAAATAATTTTCTTCTTCTTTATTAAGATGTTTTTATTTCAGTTTACTTAGCTTATAGTAGTAATTATTTTAGCTATCATTTCACTTTCCTAGGAAAATCTTCCTTGCTCATGGAGTCTGTATTTTGTAAAACTGAAGCTTACTATACTGTCTCAAACTATCTGTTGACTTACTGAAATCGTATTGATATATAAGCTTCTGAGAAATTACCTGAACTCATATCACTCCACAACGCAGGCAACTCCTTTTCAAACATAGGCCAGACTGTGTCTGCCCTCTGAGGTTCCACTTAACCATCCCGTTGTCTTCAGAGTAGAATCCAAACTACTCCTAGTGGCTGCAGAGCTCGATGTTTTTTTGCCCTGATCTGCCTGCAACACTATCTCTTTCTCAGTGCCCTTTCCTAATTTCATTCTCCTACACTAACTCACTGATTCATCTACTTGCTGGACAAATATCTGGTGGGGCCTCATATATGTCAGGCTGTGTGCAGTATTCTGCAAATATCCCCTTAAATACCCCTGAGAACAAAGGCAGCAAAACCCTTGCTGATATGGAGCTTTCATCCTATAGGAGGAGAGAAAATAAAATAATTATGTTAGCCATAGCTTTATTAATCCAAATGCAGCAGGCACGGTTGAAATAAAGTGTATTTAAGGTCATAATAAGACGGTAGCTTACATTAGGAGATTGTGGGAAGAGTAGACTGACTGGGCAGGCAAGATAGCTCAGCGGACTGAGCAAAGGGACCCCCTGCTGCACTAACTTTTCTCCCACCCCTGGGTGCACTGAGCTGCCCACAGGGATTGAGCCTGACAGTGCATACCTATAATCCCAGCACCAGGGAGGCTGAAAACAGGAGAAGCGCTATAAGTCTGAGCTGCGTAATGAGACCCTATGGCAGATACATTAAAAAATAAAAAGGAGCAGCCTGAGTAAAGGGAATTGCAGACACCAAGACCTTGAGATGGAAATGAAGTTGAG
>PVKN010022618.1:0-15090 GCA_004027915.1 Capromys pilorides
TTGCCTGTTAAGACTTGCTTATCCTCAATCTCCCCAGAGAAAGGACTCCTTCAGTCCACGCGTAGCTGTGTGCCCAGCACCCTGCAGCTAGTAGGCGCTCAGCAAGTGTTAGGGGAGTGAGCGAGCGCTGAGGATGGTGTGCCTGGCAGCCAGAAAGCCAGCAATTGATGCCCTGTGCTTTGTTGGCCCAGAGCCCTGCCCTGGGAGCCCACTCTTTATTTATGGCCCCATGAAGCCTTCTGCTGTTCATGGACTTCTCTGCTTTCAAATATTTCTTTCATAACTGAAATGGAAGTCTGGTAAACTCCCTTTAAATCACCAGATTTCTTTGGCTGTTCAAATCCCTCCCTCCTTATTTTCTGGTGAGATTTCAAATACTTTACGGTGTGCGTGCATGCATGCGTGCGTGCGCAAGCGCACGCGCATGCGCAGTCCCGCACACATGCTCTGGTGCGGGGTGCGGGGTGCTTCTGCTCTTCGGTCCTCTCTGACAGATCCCCATCTCAGGGATCTGCAGGTCGGGGTCAACTCCAGCTGTGAACAACACCTGCTTGGTGGCAGCCTCACTGTGCCTGCAGCCTTAAGAGCCTTTTGCTCCTGTCTTGCTTGTAAGTCGGTTCTTACAAAGTCCTCTTGGGATCGTGGCTCTTACTGATCACACGAGTGGTACGGGGACAATAACCGTAGCACACAAAAGTACAGGCAGAAGAGAGCCGCCTGCCCCTTTTCTGGGGCCTCTTCAGACACCTGGTATTTCCGTGTAAGGGTGGGTGTCGCCAGGAGTAACCCTCAAAACAGGAAGCAGCTGGTAACCTGCAGGGCTGACCGAGCAGCCTGGTCTCACCCTCTTCCTCCTTCATCGATGCGCTGTCATTATTTAATAAGAATAGCTAGCACAGGCCCTGCAGCCTGCCTGTTAGACTCATTTGTGCTAAGATGCTTTCCAAAGTCCTCCTAAAAGGACTCAGAGAGGCATTATCCTCCCAGCCTCGGGAAAGCAGGGCTCCTCCGAGAGGAGACCATTTTTCCATTCTTCATGACACTTGAAAGCTACGGAATATTCTGTCCGATGATGGACCCAGTTCATGTAATGATGCTGCTCCTGCCAGGCCATTCATACTGCATCTGGTTGTTTTGCTGGCATAAATAATGCAGCCCTGACAGTCTTCATATCATTAAAGATTCCTTGAAGAATTCATTTTGGACAACTATATAATATTTCATATTGTCGACAAAGACATGTGTATGAGGATACTAATTGCATCATTATTTATAACAGTAAAAATGGAATGTAATTAAGTGACACATAAAAATGCTCCTGGGATGATATTAAATGAGAGTAACAGGATGCAAAATTGCATAATCAGCATGACCCTGCTTATTGGCGGGACTGGGGGTTTTCATATAGGTTAAAAAGTCTGCCCAGCTGTCGCCCCCAGTTTTACCAGTGGTTATTGCTGGCTGTGAGCCGTATATGGTTGTTGTGTACATGTCTATCTGGAAGATTGTTTTGCTTTTTTAAAAAACATGTTTCTATATTTTTCAAATCCTTAATAATGAACATGTATTACTCCTAAATTTTAAAAATGTAGGAAATTTTAAACTAAGCTCAATGCTCTAGCTCAAGGCTCAGGAACCTTTTTTCAAAAAGGACCATATAGCAACTATCTGGATAGTTCAGTGGGGTTTTGTGGGCTACAGGGCCATGTTGTAATTACTGAACCCCAGTCTTGTATTTGGAAGCAGCCATAGACAAAGTGTCAAGAACCAGATGTGGTTGTGTTCCAATAAAACTTTATTAGCACCTTTGGTCCAGGGACCATACTTTGCCAGACCCTCCCCTAGCTTACCCAAGTCACAGTTTTCTCTTTCTAAAAAAAGTAACTTCATAAAATACGATGCAACACAAAAGACCATTTGCACAGGTATGCTCAAAATCAGTGCAACGCGGTTCTCAGTGTTGAATTCCTGGGTCTCTCACCCTCAGCTCCAATCTCTTCCTTCAAAAGGAGCTTCTTGCCTGCCTCCTGCATGTAGCATGCCTTCTTAGTGCTTCATAGTTTTGCCACAAGTTTGCATCTCTGAACAGACTGTGTAGTTAGGCTTATTTTTAAATTTTGGATAGATAAGAAAATACTTGTGTCATCCTATGACTTGTTTATATTGTGGATTTTTTTTTGTACTAGTGGGGGTTAAATCTGAGATATTCATACCAAGATATATGCCCAGAAGCACCCTGTGCTTGCTTGCTTATTTGTTTGCTATCTATCTATCTATCTATCTATCTATCTATCTATCTATCATCTATCTGTCTGTCTGTCTATCGATGCAGTACCAGGGATTGAACTTGGGATCTTGCACTTGTCAGGCAGGTGCTTATGCCACTGAGCTATCTCCATGTCCTACCCTGTGCTTTTAAACAAAAGATTTGAGATGAGAATTTCAAGTCAATAAATTACTAGGCTGGGCTCAAATCTGTGATTCTCCTGCCTCCACCTCTGTTATGGTTTGTGTCTGGTTGTCCCCCCAAAGCCTCATGTAGTCATGAAGCAGGGACTTACAGAGTTTGAGATTAACTCATGATCCACTGGGATTAGGGGTCTTAGTACTGCTGGGATTATGGATGTGAGTGCTACATCCAGCCTGAGGCAGATAGCCTGAATGTAATATAAGAGAGACAGAGAGACAGACTCTCCCTCTGTTGCCCTTGCTGCTGTTCCGCCACCATGAACTGCTGCCCTCTGCCATGTGCCGCTCTGCCTTGAAGCCAGCTGAGTATGGACTGAAACATCCAGTAACTGTGAGCTAGATAAACCTTTCCTTCCTTCATTTTGGATGTTGGGCATCCATCCCAAAGAGTAACTGGGACAGCCTCCCAGAGTGCCGGGATTATAGGCATGTGCCAACGGGCTTGGGCTACATTGTGTCCTTAGGATTCCTTTCTGTTAATAACCTACTTTTTTATGGCTGCATAGTATTCTGTGACACAAATACACAGCAGTGTGCATATTCATTCTATTATTGTGATCGTTTGGTCATAAATAAATTTATGTGTAGGGTTTCACTACACAGTTTGAACCTGTAGTGGTCCTCCTATCTCAGCCTTCCAAGCTGGGATTACAGGTATGTGCCACCATGCCCAGTTTCCTTGGCCAGCATTGTGTGCCTAGAGTTCTGGGGCTGGCATGGCATATAGTATGAGGGATCAAACCCAGGTCCTTGCACTTGCCAGGCCGGTCTTGGACCACTGAGCTATCTCCCCAGCCCTAAGAATTTATTTCATTAGTAAAAATACAATTCAAATCATGAGACAGCATCACATTTGGCTACACTGGCAAAGCCAGCGTGGTTTCTACTGGATGCGCCTGTCCACACCCCCTCCCCCATGGGACTTGACTTCTTCCCGGCATTGTCACCTTGACTCCCCATGAGTTTTAGTCTCCATGTTTTGACCATACTACCATGCCTGCTGAGGCTTTATGAATGGAAAGATGTAACAGACCTTTAGTCTTCAGGCCAGCCACCTTGCCTTGGGGAGCTCGGGCCCGAGGCACGCTGGGGGCTTGGGTGCATGGATGGTGGGACAGTGGTGGGAGACAAACCCTCACGGGGTTTGTGGGTGCAGACCAAGCCCCAGCCTGGGCCCCTCCCAACAAAGCAGACAGGATACTCAGTAGTGTACCCACCAAATAGTACCGAATATCTGCTATGTGCCAGGCCTGCTTCAAGATGGTAGGGTCCAGAGACATATATGTGACACTACACACCACATCCACAGGGGACCCAGAAATAACCAGAAGCAAGAATTGAGGCCTCCAGGGAGAGCAGAGAGAGACTTCAGTGAAGGAGGAGGTGGTAGCAGGCGGTGCTTTCTTCCCCGGCCTGGACTTGCGCCGGAGGGGCAGACCCACAGTGGCTACTGGGGAGCCCAGAGGCCTCCACGGAGCAACTCACGGGTGGAATGGAGCAGGCTGGGTGTCACTGGGGCCTAGACATCCTCCGGGAAGGGGTGATGCCTGGGAGCCATCTTGGAGAGGGGTCAGCTGAGCTCGGAACCCAGAGCCACTGCTGGCTCCCTTTGGAGCTCCCTGTGCTGGAGCAAGAGTTGGGGCACACACGTAGATGCTTTTTCTTCCATCATGGCTCCCTAAACAGCACAGCATTTACATTGCATTTGGTTTTATAGATAATTAAGGGATGATTTAAACTCTCCTGGAGGGTGTGCGTACGTTGAATAAAGCACTGCACCACCATACCTGAAGGGACTTGGGCGTCTGCGGAGTTTGGTATCCACAGGAGCCTGGAGCCCATCCTGACAGCCGTAGTAGCTTTTATTAGTCATAGTATTTCTCTTGAAGAGAACTGTTAGCTTCTCCTAGATACCGCGGTAGTTGCCCTTGTCCCAAATATGGATGAGACCAGGAGGAGCCCAGAAAGAAGGACCACATTTACCTGCTCTGTGCCCAGGGCCAGTTTCGGTTGCTTCCCTGAGCTTCGGGTTTCAGTGCAGGCAAAGTCCTTCATTCCTTTTCCTCCTCCAATCTGCCATCAGGGATGCTGAGGGCAGAGGACCCCAGGATCTGGCCTGGACCACAGGCGGGAGGGGTGAAGGTCTTCACTCCCCGAGCTTAAGTCTTGGAGCAGATGCAGATAACTGCATCACAGTGACACAGACAACACGTCACAAAGAGAAGCAGCAGAGGACACACCAGACACCAAGTTAGGCCCCTGCCCAAAGTGTTTGTGAGGTAGAAAATAACATCGTCATCTCCAATTTCAGGTGAGGAAACTGAGGCTCAGACAAGGCAGATGATGATAGGCCCAAGGTCCCCAGAGCTGGCCGTGGACAGTGCCAGAACCTGAAGCACACAGTTAGATGCTGCGAGGGCACAAGGAGTGTGCTTGGAGCCCCTGGCCTGGGGAGAGGCTGCTGAAGACCCCACTGGCTGCAATGCTGAGCCGGGTACTGAAGGCTGCGTAGAGTTGGCCCGGCCGTCTGCTGTGGTCTGGTTGTTTTTTCCCTCTCCCCAAATCTGCTGGAAACAGTCTCCCCGGGGGCAGCAGTGTCAGGAGGTGGGGCCCCCAGGGGTGCTGAGGGTGAGAGTGGATCAGCCCTTCTGAGTGATCAGTGCCTTTGTACGGAGGGCAGGCTGGGGCCAGCTCGCCCTTGCTCCTGCCACTGCAGCAAGATGGTCTCTTTGATCTTGAACTCCCCGGGGCCAGAGCTGTGAGAGAATGCATTTATTGCGTTCTTTATAAATGACACAGGCTCAGTATTGTGTCATAGCCACTCAAAATGGGGCAGGACACAGATGCCAGGTGGGACAGAAAAGGCATCCAGGCAGACTGCAGAGCGCATGAAGGCCGCAGGGGCCGGTGGTCACCGCAGGGTGTGTCCCCTATTGTCGCAGCAGGCTGGATAGGAGCACTCGCTGCCCTCAGCGGGCAGAGCAAACAGGACCCTGCTGCTCACACACCTGAGAGTGGGCAAGATGGCTCTGCCGACCGGCTGGCCGCTCCTATGTCTCACGTAGGTTGTCGCTGACCTAAGGAACTGGCCCTGCTCTGCGAGTCCTTCATCCTCCAGTGGGCTGGCTGGGCACGACTCACGTGGTGGTGCCAGCAGGAAGCTGCACCAGTTGTGTGATGGGCTGGCACTGCATTGACTCAAGCCCACTGGCCAAAGCAAGTGCCCGTGGCCTGGACACAGAAAGGGGAACAACTAGGGACAGAGGGGACTTAAAGTGTAGGGCATAGGGAGGCTGGCATGGCAGGGTCAAAGCGGACAGTTTGTGGTCACAGATGAGGGCAGTGGCAGCAGGAATGGGAAGGGGGGTAATAGATGAGCCCATGCTTATCCTGTGGAAAGGAGAGTTAGGCCGAGGAACCGCGTCTGTGACACAGATGCTGCAGATGGCCCCCGGGACACAACTGGCCTTGGCCCCTGCAGGAAGGTTAATTGCTCCGATCACACAGTCTGCAGCTTCTGGAAATGACGGCGCAGCTCACCAATTAGGGCCCAGAGCTGCAGAGCTTTCTGTCTTCCCTGGCCTCTTGGCTGGGGCCTCTGAAGGACAACTGGGGGCAGAGGGACCCAGGTCCTGCCCTGGGCCTCTGGACCTGCAAGGAGATTAACCGATAAGATAGGCAAGCATTTTGGGCCGGGACAGAGTCCAGTCTCACAGCGGGGCTGCTGTTGCTGCAAGAGGAAGAAAACTCATTGCAGGCAGTTTGAAGCCATAGAGGAATTTATTGACTCTGGCTACTCAGAGTTCAAGATCTTGTCCTGGGTGCAGAGCTGGGTCCATAGGCCACAGAATGTACTCAATCCCTGTAACACTTTAAGGGAGCACCTTCGCAACATGTTAAAGCAAAGTCCCAGAGCTAGCTCTGATTGGCTCAGATATAGTCACATGGCAATCTTGAGCCAATCACAGAGGAGATGGTGGAGGAGCGTGAGAATGGGACTCTATGGATCCCGGAAGGAAAAAGCAAGTTCAACCCAAACCTCCCCTACCCGAGAGGGGAGGGCACTTAGAAATGGTTGAGTCTTACTGATGAGAAACCCGAGCTGAAAGTAGGTTTTCAAAAACAGGAAAGCAGTTAGGAAAACAATGAAACTGATACCCTAATAGGACCCCCAGGGGAGAGGAGCATGGGACAGAGGGATGGACAGGCAGGTTGAGCCATTTGGGGTTCTCTGAGGAGCTGTGATTCGGACAGAAACCTGAATGCAAAAAAGGTGCCAGCTGCGTGAGGGTTGGAAGAAGGGACATTTCAGAGGAATAACCAGGTGCAGAAGGCCCCAGACGGAACCAGACACTGTCTTTTGAGGACCCAGGTTTGGTGCACTTTTTTAAAAAATTTGGGGGCAGGTTCTCATTCTGTAGTTATGCCGGCCTGGAGTTTATGGTCCCTCTGCCGCATCTTCCCACATGCTGGGATTACCGGTGGCTGTGGCAGGCAGGAGGGAGGCCGACCTTGCTTTTGCCTCATTGTCCAAAAAGCCACACACGTTGTTTGTACTCAGAGCCTGTAGCCGGGACAGATCTCACAGCCCTGCTTGTCTGTAAAGAAACCTGATGAGCATGGTGGTGCACACCTGTGATCCCAGCACTCTGGAGGCAGGGGCAGGAGGATCAGTGCGGGTTCAAGACCAGCCTGGGCTACAAAAGTGAGCTCAAGGCCAGCCTGAACTGCATAAAAAAAAAAAAAAAAAAAAAAAAAAAAAAAAAAAAAAAAAAAAAAAAAAAAAAAAAAAAAAAAAAAAAAAAAAAAAATCTAGGAAGCTCGCAAGGCTTCCGAATGAGAAATAAATGTTTCTTTGAGGGAAATCCTCTTTCCCTCTACCATCTTCCACAGACACGCTTGTTTGAAAAATCTTTGCTTAAAACGCCAGCTTCCAAAGCCGCCTCATGGGTGTTTTAATCTAGATTTTATTACTAGGGAGGTGGAATCTATTTTTCCTGTAGGATTTTGACTAGGTTGGTTCCTTCTTTTGTGAACTGTCTAGAAGCCTAACCTTTTGGGCCTTCTTAAAAATATGATTTTTTTTTTTAACTTGAAACATGAAGCGTTTGGGAGCTGTGATCTCGAAGGCCCCCGTCCAGCATGCTTATTCCCTCAGATTCTCTGATCTTTAAAAATACCAAAGGAAATGCCACTTATATTGGCAAAAGCTTTGTGGGTGCTTCCCAGATGAGAGAATAAATGCCCTGAGTTGGTGAGTCTGGATATTTTTAGACTCCTCTGCCAGACTGATAACGCCAGGATCGCTTTGGTCCAGGTGAGGTCTGGGAGAGGGGCTGCGAGAAAAAGTCCATCTGGTTCCCCAGTCCTAAAAGAGAGATTCTGACTGTATGCGAGACTCGGAGAGGGCCCTCCGTGACTTTCTGCCCCCGTAGGATGGGTTCTCCTTGGCCAGAGCATCGCCTCCGTTGCGGTGTGCAAGAGTTCTGCTCAGAGACATTGCTGTTCATTTTGCAGGCTGCATCTTACATATCAACTGCAATGGCATCTCCTCCTCTGTGTTCCAGCTGGGGAGGTAAAGAAACAGTTGCTGACCCATGCGTGGGAGTACACATGTGTGATGCCAGTGCTCTGGGAGACCGAGGCAGAGGGGTCACAAGCACAAGCCTACCCTGGGCAACGTAAGGACTTAGCAAAATCCTGTCTTTAAAAAATATGGTGAGGATGTAGCTCAACACAAAGGCTACTGGATTTAATCCCCAGTTCCATGGAAACAAAACGAAACAAGGTCAGCTGCTAAGCATCAGATGGCGGAGGCTGGAGTCCCTGTGCTGCTCCAAGCTTCATAACCTGTTCAAGTCTTGTTCCTTCTCTAGGGCAAATGTTTTCCATCTGCAGATGGGGCAGAGTGTTCAGTTACGCAGCTGAGTTGCTTAGTTATACCAAGGGTTGCAAACTGATGTCCCAGGACCCTGCCACTACACTAAGCCCATGTGTGTTATGACCTCTGTGGCATTGGAAAACACTGCTAGTGATAAAAATGGAGGTAGTAGGGCCGGCCAGGTAGCTCAGCAGATTGAAGCATCTGCTTAGGCAGAGTGCAGCAGCCATGGTTTGATCCCAGGCATGCTGTGCCAGCCCTGCCCCCGGGGCGCGCTGAGCTGGTGATGGAGACTGGGTGTGGCTGCGTGCCTGTAATGCCAGCACTTGGGAGGTTGAAAATCAGGAAGGATCACTACAAGTCTGATCAGTGTAATGAGAGTCTGTAGACTCTGTACTAAATACACAGAATGGAGGTAGTTCATATGCAAATCAAGATGTCTGGTTTCTTTTGGAAGTTGGAGATCTGGTGGTCCTGAGAGCGAATTCCCACCAGGTTGAGGCCATGCTGCGCCTCCTGCAGGCGAGGCCCTCCTAGGGGCTTTGGCTGCCACCACGTCGTCCCATTGGGTCCTGTCTGTCATCTTGTCATGGGAGCAGAGTGTTGGTTCCTATTTGTTATTAATACTTTTGTTAAGGGGTAAAGTAAGAGATTACTTGTGCTCGTATTTCTGCTAGAGCTCATGCAAAGGCCTGGAAGTGGGAAGGAGGTTCACTCCCTTGTGGATGGGGAGGAAGGAGCCTGGGGGTCCTGGAGAAGCAAAGGCTGAAGAAGAGAATGGGGGAAGGCGTGGATTTTATTTCGAATGTGATGGGAGACTTGAGGGATCCCTGGAGGCCTATAGTGAGGGGAAATTTGACTTACACTCAAGAAAGATCTCTCTGGCTACTGATTGGTGATAAATTGGGTGGGGAGATCTGGGGGTAGTGAGGGGAAGCACTGGCAGCTTTACACAGTGGGGTCAGGGAAAACAGCAACATTTGGGCCACACTTAAGAGAGTGTGGAGATTATGCCGAGACGGACCGTGTCCAAGCCAGAACCGCCCTGGGAAGGGCATTTTGGGCAGGAGGAGCAAATACCAGGGCAGGAATGTTTCTGCTGCAGCTGAGAAACAGCAGGGAGGCCCCTTTGGAAGGAAGCGGGTGAGGGACACAGGAAGGTGAGGTCAGGAGGGCGGGGGCGAGAGGCCCTGGTCTAGAGAGGTGAGGGTGGCTACGACCCTGACCAGCGGGGGTCTGACATGCTGGGGAGCATGGGCGCAGGGCGGAGCCCAGAGTTTGGGCAGCACAGGGCTCTCTGCCTCGGGCTGCAGGGTAGGAGCTGGACCCTACCTCTGGGGCTGCCCTCTGTCACAGCCCTGACAGGACAGGGGTCTCAGTGGCTGCAACCACCCCACCATCTGACCTCTGTAGGATGTGGTGGGGACCAGAAGGACAGAATCATGCAGTTCTGCAGCCCCTTAGGTACTGTTCTTGTGGGGACATATATCCGTGGAATGTGGCCCCATCTTGCCTGGAGCTGCCCAAGCTGTGGGCTCTTCCTGCACGAGATCCTGTGGCTTCAGGGTCCCCCCGGTGGTCCCCATAGGCAGGTGACTCCTGCTTCTCCCTGTTTCTGTGTAGCAAGCTCTTGGACACACAGATCAGGCCCTGTCTGTCCCCTGGCCTCCCTGCTGCCTTGGGACGAAGTGGCCTCTTCTCTGCTCCTGGCTCTGTTTGGCCTCTGGGTCCAGCTACCAGCCCCAGCTCCCCATCCTGGACCTCTCTCATCCTCCAAGACCCCTGGGACTCTTAGCCTGGCTGTGCCACTCCCATCTAGCCCACAGCCCATTTGCTGGTGCCCTGCTGGTTCGCCTCCTGGTCTCTGCATGCCAACTCCTCCAGCTGCTGAGCACCCAGCAGCAAGGGGAAGGGAAAGGCTCTGCCCCACGGCTCACCTGGGCCCTGGGGCCTGACCCCAGGCATCACGGGCTCCCCTGACAGCCCTGGAGGTGGAAGCATTGTGTCTGTACCGACCGTGTACTGACTCGCGTCAGCCTCCCAGTATTGCAAGCATTTAGATAGCATTTGCAGTGTGTTAGGTCTTTTAAGTCATCCAAAGACAGTTAAAACCTGCAGGAAGATGTGCTTAGGATCTACACAAACACTACATCATCTTATTCAAGAGCCTGAGCACCCACAGAGTGTGGTACCCAAGGGGGGTCCTGGAACTATCTGCGGGGACAGCTGGGTTTACCACGTGACTCCTGCACTGAGGCCAGGCAGAGTCTAAGAAGATGGCACTGGACGAGACAGAGTGGGCTGTCTGCCTTGGGGGACCCTGCTTACAGAGGGAGCAGGCCATATATAAAGAATCAATATATGGAATCGCGTTTCAAGGATCGGAAGGGCAGGGTAAAGCAGTCGGGAGGGTGGAAAGCACATGCGTGTGTGTGCACGTACATGTGCATGTGCAATGGGGTGGGGGCTGCAGATGGAGCAACAGTATTGGGGGCAGAGCTTCCTGGGCAGAGGGTATGGCTAGTGCTGAGGCCCTGAGGTGCTGTGGTGGGAGGGAACTGTGTGATGGCTGAGATGCGCCCAGGACGCCTCAAGGCAGGCGCCACCCACCAGTGTGGTAAAGCCCTAAAAACTAAGCTGGGTTTGTTCTGAGTGCAGTGAAGCACACTCGTGTGTGGCAGCAGCCGAGCCTGGATGTATGTGTGTATTTTTGCCACTCTTGGAGTTCAACCTGGGGCCTTCTCACTGAGCTATATCACCAGCCCTTTGTAAATTTTTTTAAAGACAGGGTCTTGATGAGTTGCTATGTTCCTCTGGCTGGTCTCAGATTTGCAGTGCTCCTGCCTCAGCCTCCCCGAGTGCTGGGGTGGTAAGAGGGCCCCAGCATGCCCAGGTAATATTTATATTTTTAAAGGAGGCTTCTTTCTCATGACATGGCTGTACCTCGGTACTTGCTCAGAACAGATGCACATCCCAGACCCCTCTCACCCCACAGCCTTGGATGCCTTGGGAAAGGGTCTGCCCAGGACTTCACACCTGAGCAAAGAGCTGCTGCAGTAGCAGAGATTTTAACCAAGTGCTCAGTGTGTAGAACTGAGGGGAACGTGGGACCTCGGCGGCAGAAGACTCCGTCTTGGGTCCAGTGGCCTCTCCTTGGCAGTTTGAACTTTGCATTTCCCTCTGTGATGCATGGAGGTGACAAATCTCGCCAGAACTTGCTGCCCCTGGGCCTCTGACACCAGCAGAAATCACAGACTTCTCCTGTGACCTGGAAGGTTTGCAGAGATCCTGAGCTATCGCTTCCTTCCTCACTACTTTGAAGTGACAGTGGTTATTAGACACAAACTAGATCCTGTTATCATGCATTAATAATGAGGCACATATATTAATATTACACATCTCATTTAAAGCATGTTTTTATAACTCCATTTTGGCTTAATTGGTTTCCTTTGCCAGTCTCTGTGTGTTTGCTCTGTGAATTTAAAAGCATTATTTGCAGAAAGGACGGTAGGCCCCACTGGCCCAGAAGGGCCAGCAGCCAGGACAAGGTGCTAAGAGCGGACCCTGCAGTGCTGTGGGGTGGCTCAGCCAGGCCTGGGTGCCGTGCCCGCCTGCCTTCACCAATGCCGTGCACCCTCAGGCCAGTCAGTGTCCCTCTCTCTGCCACTGTCCTCACTCACAAGATGGACTCGGTGCCCCTTCCTTGAGTCCTTGTGGCCAGGAGTCAGCCTGAGGCCCAGGGGCTCCCCGGGGGAGGGGAGCTGAGCTTTCAGTCCCAGCTTTGCTTTTCGGTAGCCATAGCCTTGGGCTGACTGCTCTGTGCCTCGGTTTCCCCTCCTCAGGGCCAAGAAGAGCAGTAGGTGGCAGCTGGAGGGCCATGAGGTAGCCTGCTGGGTGCAGGCCTTTGCCGGTGGCCCCTGCGCCCCCTCCTGGACCCCAGCTGCCTGGCCTGGCTCTGTCTTGCTCTTCCTGTCTTCCAGCTCCCCTGAGGACTGCCTGGCTGCTGTTGCTTTTTATCCTTCCAGGCTCCCCACCGTGTGGGTGGTGCCACTGTCACCAGGGTGTGGGCGCCCTGAATCCCAGCATCACCACACGCTCTGCATCCAGCCACCTCCACAAAGCTCCACCCATGACCACACCAGGCTTTGGGGGGAGGGGAGCATGTAACAGGACCCCAGCCTCACCCACCCGGGTGTCTCCAGGCAGTGGTCCTCGGGCTTTGTGGCAGGGATGGGAGGTGGAGATAGGGACTGTGACAAACAAGAGCGGGGGAGGGAGCAGCAGGTTTGCAGTTTCAGCTCCACCATGTCTCCTACCCTTTGCCTGTGCAGCCACCCCTTGGTGGGGTGAGATAGGCAGGCCCCAGGAGCTGGCAGGATTTGCCAAACTGGCCTGGCAGGGGCTGCTGGGGCCTGTGTGGCCAGAAAGCCACAGCCTTCTGTGTTCTTGGCCTCCCTTTCCTCCACTGACCTCTAGCCCAGTCCCTGAGGACCACAGCTTATTTCAAAGTCAGGTTCTGGTTCCTGAAGAAAAAGAAAAATCACCGTCGCCTGATGCTGAAGGCCAAGGTCACCATGACACATCTCAAATGCTCAGTGACTGTCCCTGGATTCCAGCAGAGCCATTTCTAAAGGGCATGTCTAGTAGAGACAGCTCTGAATTGACAGAGACCAGAGCCTTGTGGAACTCTGGGCCAATAAGGCATTGTCAGAGTCCGTTCTGATGACAAACTAGTTTGCTCCATTGGGCATCTCCTGAGCAGGTACAGACGCCCTTCTGCGGGCCGGCTCGTCCACTGCCTGTGCCAGCATCTCCCCAGGGCACCTGTGTGCCAAGGACATGGCAGGGGCAGGCTACAGCCATTCTCTCATTTAACCTGAGCAGAATCCCTGTGAGGCCAGGCCTGGGGAGAGCTCAGACCTGTGTGGCCCGATGCCTGGGCTCTTCCCACCACAGCGAGGCACCTGCATGGCAGACCAGCTTCCTTTGTGCCGGAATCTGTCTGGAGTTATGATGGGCGTGGGGAGATCGGGAGAAGCTTCCTGGAGGTGGTGACCATGAGCAAAGGAAGGAAGCGCGCTCCTTTCCTGTTGTGGATGTAACCAATGGCCAAAAACCTGACGGCCTAAAAGAGCGTGGGGATCAGGATTCTGAAACCAGTCTCATAGGGCACGAAGTATCACTGGGTCTGTGTGCTTTTCTGGGAGCTCCAGGGGGATCTGATCTCTGGGCTTTTGCCAAATCTAGAGGCCCTTGCATGCCTTGGCTCGTGGCCCCATCACTCTGAGCTCTGCCTCAGTAGTCACCTTCGCATAGCCCAGGATGACTATGACAAGATCTTTTTTTTTTTTTTTTTTGGTATTTTAGGCAAGGGTCTACAGGGTGTTCAGGGTCTCATTACCAGATCAGACCCTTAGTGATCCGCCTGTTTACAGCCTCCCAAGAGCTGGGATGACAGGTGCACGGCACCATGCCCAGTCTCAATTGCCATCTCAGCGTGCCCCGGGAGCAGGTCCGGCATGGAAGGCCTGCAAATCAAACTCCTGGACCCTGTGCCTCCTTGCAGGCTCTTTTATCCACTGAGCTATTTGGCTGGCCCCTCATCTCAAGATCTTAATCATATCCTGAGTCTCTTATGCCAAGCAGGGTGGCATATTCCTAGCCTGGGGATGATGATGTGGATATCTTTGGGGATGCCCCAAGGGGTGGGAGTGCTGGAGGCATGAGAGGGTGCGGGTATCCCATCCACAGCTGTCTTCCTTGCTGGTGTGAGGTGCAAGATGAGTAGGGCTGCCTGGGACCCAGTTATCAGGGCCCTGAATGCCACACACATTCAGATGTACCTCTGAGTCACCAGGGACCTGGTGACCTACAGGGATCTGGAGCCAGGAGTTGATCTGCACTTCCCACCAGCTCCTGGTACGGCTGAGGGGCTGCCACTGGGAGTCACAAGGCTGCACAAAGGGATGGCTCTCAAAGACAGCTGTGAAGAAAACCTCTTGCCCAGGCCCTGCGTTTCTGAAGACTGTTTGTTTTGCAATGAGGTGGCATCCTGTCCCCAGGGGCTCTGTTGTCCAGTGCTTTTCTGTACTCCACATCATAGCACCAATAGTGGAAGAGGCTTCCTAACTCTTGTTGGGTTTTGCTTCCTTATCCATTCTGCCAGTTTATTTCTTTTAATTGGGGAATTGAGTCCATTAACATTGATGGTTATAATTGAAATGTATTGACTTATGATTGACGTGCTTTTTATTTACTACTGTTTACCACTTTTTCTTCTGTGTTTAATTGGTTACCCTATTTGGTGGGATCTTTCCGTTCTCATTTGTTGAGTTTGGGTTATTTTGGTCTCTCTCTAAAATGTTTTTTAGTATACTGTGTACTATTGGCTTTGACATCATGAAATTCTTTAGTTGTTCCTTGTCATGGAAGTATTTTACTTCTCCTTCATACTTCAAAGAGAGTTTTGCTGGGCATAGCATTTTAGGCTGAAATTTGTTTTCCTGGAGGACTTGAAGCACTCTGCTCGATGCACTTCTTGACTTCATGGCTTGTGAGGAGAAATCTGCCATTATTTTGATGGGTTTTCATTTAAATGTGATCTGTTTCTTTTCTCTAGCAGCTTTTAGTATATTATTCTTCTGCTGAATTTCTGGGATCTTGACTATTATATGTCTGGGAGTGTTTTTAGTTGGGTTGATGTTATTTGGAGTTCTGTATGCTTCCATCACCTGAATGTC
>PVKN010022619.1:0-15090 GCA_004027915.1 Capromys pilorides
ATATTTTGAAGATATATGATATGTTTTATGCATATGTTATATATAAATGATGGTTAAGGTAGTTATACTACTAACTTAACTTATTTCATTGAAAATAAGTTTGTGCTAAAGTGGTAGGGCAATTTTTACATGCCTATATCTTGTGCTCTGAGTAATTACTTTACAATACACATAGTATTAATTATTGCTATCACTCTATTAGCTTGCTTTGAAATTACTTTTCTCTTTAAAATAAAATTTAAAAAATAAGAGGCATTTGTCTAATATTGCTTTTTCTATCCTTCTACACTTATCCTTCTTCTTCTATGTTTACTTTCAATGAAATTTCTTTTTAATGGTTATAGAAAACCATACATAGTAGTTGTAAAAATTAATAGTGAGGTGACAGGGCTGGCCAAATAGCTCAGCAGATTAAAGCACCTACTTAGGCAAAAGCAGCAGATGGAGTATGATCCCTTGGAGTACAGAGCCAAACCCATGCCTGGGGTGTGCTGAGACAGTGATTGAGACTGGGGGTGGTGGCACAGGTGTTGAATCCCAGCTCTTGGGAGGCTGAACACAGGTGGATCACTATGAGTCGGATGTACAAAATGAGACCCTGTAGACCCTGTACTAAAATGCAATGATAATAATAATAATAATAATAGTAATAGTAGTAGTAATAATAATAATAACAACAACAGTGAGGTTATAAATCACTGCATTGAATTATATTACCCTGATGATTAGCATCCTTATGCTTCACATGGATATTTTGTATATGGCTGTATAATGCATTTTACATTTAGCATTATGATTTATGAAATTAGAAGGTTAGTTTATTTTTAAATGTATAAATGTAACATTTTGTGTAGCACGTGATTGTTAATGTAGAGGGGATTTTTTTTAAATTTTATTTTCCTTTGTACACTTATGCTTTTTCTGGTTTTTCTTTCTTCATACGCTGACTACCTTTGAACTGAATTTTATCTCACTTCACTATTTTTCCTTTTAGAAAAATAAAACCAACTTTTAACTGTTTGATCCGCAACTGTTAAACTCACCATGCTAACAGAGCCCTGAGGTGGGATTTTCCTTCACTGTTTCTGCTCCTGAAGCAAAAAAACGAGTTTTAGAACAGCAAGCACCTGTGCTCTCTGCCTGTTTTCCTGCCTTCCAGGACTTGCAAGGGTTGGAACTGTATCCACTTATGATTAGCAACAGTGTCTTTGTTTCCCTAATATTTAATAAGAATAATTTCCCTGCATATTTACCATCACCTACACTCCTCACTTTCCTTGTGCAAATCCTCAGTGTTTATTTACTTGAACATCTGGACTCCAGCTAGGAGAAGAAGAACTCATGCTGGATGCCTGTGCACTGCTAAATGCAGCTGTTTGTTTCACAGCCTTGTTGACTGGTAGGAAGGCGCTGTGAGGGGCTGGCAGAGCCCTATGCCAGGGCTTTTCCTTCCACAAACCCAGTGATGCCAAGGATCTGACTCCACTTCTCTCTCATTTCCAAACAGTTCTGAAGATAATCAAGTGCCCAAGACACCAATAAAATCCATCATTTGTAGAAAAAGAAAGGAAGTGATGTTGCAGGTTCTCTCAAAAATGAAGAATTATAGCATGGGTTTTCTACTGATAAAATGGCTTGGCTATGGATTATTAATTATCCCTATGTCAGTGTCGATAATGACACAAAGTTAGGTTAAATTTCAATTAAGGGTGAAAATTGAATTAAACTTCAATTGAGGTTGAAAAATGATGAAGACAATTAAGAAATAAAAATGTATATCAGAGGAGCCGGAGAGATAACTCATTGGTCTAAAGCACTTGTTTAGCCAAGCTTAGGCAAACACAGGGACCATGGTTCAATCACCAGTACTATATGCCTGTGCTTGCCAGAGCCTGGATGCAGTGGCATAAGACTGCAATCCCATGGCAGGGGAGGTGGAAAGCATGAAAATCACCATGAGTCAGAATTGCATAGTGAGACCCTGTAACAATCAAATACATTTTAAAAAGAAATGTATAATAAGGATCAGACTTGACATAATGTGAAAAGAAGCTAGATAAGTAAATGTTCAATTCCTTAGATGCAAAACATGCTAAGTAGCTCTGAGGGGTGAAGGCGGATGAACAGGGCCTTGATGAGTTGAGTTGAGTTGAATTCGGTTGAGTTAAGTTGAGTTGAGTGGAGTTGAGTTGAACTGAGCTAAGTGGAATTGAGTTGAATTGAGTTAGCTATACCTGTCTTTGCCTTAGAGGAGTTGTGAGAAGGGATGATAAAGGGCACCAGGGAAGTTCTCTGGAGTTTTGTGTCCACTGCCTTGGGAGTTCTCTGGAAAGCAACTGCTATGGCAGGGATCCTGCCATAGTTTGATGAGTCAAGTCCTAATCCCAACTTTGTAGCCAGTCAATGCAGAAAGTCACAACCAACAGAATGGTTAACAGAATATGTTTGGGAAAACCCTGATGAGGCCTTTGTAATTGCTATCCACTTACAAAACTGAGCCACAAGATGTTCACAACATAATGAATTTCCTAAACCTCCTAGAGCCTACCTCCATTGCCCATAGTTAGTATGAGCTCTCTTTAGCAATGTGGTTTTATGTGAACCACTGTCCAAACCACACAAGGAATAAAACCAATATACGTTTATAGAAATTTTGAATTCTAGCTCATCAATATATGAGGAAATTGACACAAAACAGTCATGAGGTCACTGTCTCATGCAAAATGTGAGGAAGTTGTCTTCATGATTAGGAGGGATCGTAGGTCCTACACCCTGGGCGTGGTGATACATGTGACCCCTGCTGCTGCATACGCCACTACCAACCTGTGGCTCCAGTAATGGACAACTGTGACTTCCCTGACATGCCAACACCAAATATATGACATGAAATGCATAGAATGGACTCTAATGAACTTTACTGCTCAAAATGTCCTTTTCTCTATGTGAATCTCATTAAAATCATCTGAATGCCCTTGGTCTCAGTGTATCTTTCACACATTCACAAGTCAGATTCGGGAGTTACCTTGACCATGATATATTTCTGTTATGGATTGTGTCTAGGTGTCCCTCAAAAGCCTCATGCAATCACTGGAGCAGGCTTCTAGAGTTTTTAGCTAATTCATGAAATAATGCTGGGATTATGGGTGTTAGTGGTACACCAAGCCCAGGGCAGACAGCCTGAATGAAGTATAAGGAAAGGGAATAGGGTTATTCTCTGCCTCTGACTCTGTCACTGCTGCCACTTCTCCCTTTTTGTTGTTGCTGTTTTCCTGCTTTGAATGGCTGCACTCTGCTATGTGCCACCCTACGTTTCAGCGGGCAAAGCATAGACTGAAACTTCCACAAGCTGTGAGCTGAACAAGGCTGTCCTTGCTTAATTTTGAGTGTCAGATGTTTTGTCTCATTAAGAAGAGAAAAGCAACCAATTTAACTTCTTCAATAGGGAGAGGTATGGATCTTGCCTCGCTGATAAGGACCACCACCAGGGGGCAACTTGGAGTAGTTAAGATTATGAGACTGGCTCTGTGTTCTCCAGAGGAGAGGACAGAAGGAACAGGTCATCAGGTAAACTTGCCTCAGAGAAGGTGAGGTGCAGACAACACTGAAGATGTTGATGCTTCTGTTGCTTCTCGGGCCAAGTATGGGCCTTACTATAGCTGTGAAGTTGGGCCTGGTCCTGTGTGTGTGTGTGTGTGTGTATGTGCATATGTGCATATGTGTGTGTGTGTGTATGTGTGTGTGTGTGTGTGTGTGTTTATTTTCTTGTGTGCTGAAAAATCAAGAAGTAGCCAGCCAGGCTTCATGAGCTGTCTGTGCTTACTGGAGTGAGCAAGAGTGTCTAACCCATCTAAAGTGCTAAGGGTGAGGCCTTAGTCAGGGATGTGGGAGGTAAAGTTTGAAGGGGTCTGAGAAGATGATCATACAAACTCAAAGCATATAAGGAATTTTTTAAAAGCTTTGGGGAGGGACAGAAATGAATTATGTTTTCTGGGGATTTGTCTGACTCATTCTGCTGACCACATTTGTGCCTCTGTCCTCTGTTTTAACAGGTTCTGGGCTTGGGGTTCTGGTCCTTCAACATCCAAGCAGGGCCATCTGTAAGAGCGGATCCTCTGTGAAGATTGAATGTCGCTGTGAAGACTTGCAGGCCACAGTGGTGTTTTGGTATCGTCAGCTTCCAAAACAAAGCTTTGTGCTGATAGCAACTGCGAACATGGATTCTAAAACCTTCTATGAACAGGGTTTTCCTGAGGAGAAGTTTCCCATCAGCCACCCAAACACAACCCATTCAACTCTGACCATGACCACCACCCAGCCTGAAGACAGCAGCTTCTACTTCTGCAGTACTATGACACAGTGCTCAGCAGAATCCAGAGAGCTGGGCAAGAACGTTGGCAGCAGCCTGTTCTGTGGAGGGAAACCGCACCTTCTGTGGTTCACAACAGAGAACAAAGGAGAGAAACAGGGAGAGAGAGGCAGAAAGAGAGAGACGGATAGACAGAGGCAGAGAGACAAACAGAGACAGAGAGACAGACAGAGACAGAGACAGAAATATGGGCAGAGACAGACAAAGACAGTGAAGAATATTAAGCAGAGAGAGAGAGAAAATATGAGAATCTTTCTGTGAAGTGGGGAGGAAGTATATTTCTGAGAATTAGAAAAACAGAAAAAGCATTGGGGCTTTAAAGAGAGCAACTGAAAGGAAAAGGTCCCTGAAGATTTTGAAATGTACTTTGTGTTGAATCCGCCACATGCCAGTCATGTGTTCTTGAATAAATCTGCCTATGATTCTGTAGTGCGCTCTGAAGAGAATTACACACGTCACTGGGAATTTTGTAGGGCAAACCTTGGCAGCTGTCTGTCCACCACTGTTCAGCACCATCTGTGGTCATCTACACCCTAGAGATGGAGGACCATGGGGCAGGTGAGCAGAGCATGGCCCTGTGGAAGAGTCTGATGTCTGGCTGCACAGGGTTCTTCGTGACTGATGAGTGGGTGAGAGAAGACTTGGGACCCACGAGGGGCCCTGTGAGGCACAGTGGGTGCCTAAGGAAGCCCTAGAGAAGGGGTTGTGATCTGATCTCCATAAAGTTTTTAGGGGCTGGACAGCAAAGGACGCCTGTGCTTCACACAGTGTGACTTGTCTAATGACCTCGAAAGTTCTATCAGGGCCTAGGTGGTAAGCAGAGGTGGGAAGGTAGATCTTTGTAGAAGGCCTTTCCTAGAAAAGTGGAAAAGAATTACATTGACCCTAATTTTTTTAGTCCAATAAAAATGTAGCATTAATTTAATAGAAGGATATATTTAAAATAAACATAAATGAGATAGAATTAGAAAAACATGTAGGTATAAATAGGTACATTTTCCAGCTCAATATTGGATGTATTTGTGAGGGGAGGAGGAGATGGAGATGCTTGAAAAGTTATACTGTCCTTTTGCTTCAATAAATAATCATTGGCAGAATGGTGATTGATTTAATAAATAACTATTGACACGTTGATAGGATGCCAGTCTATGAAAATCATAAAATTCAAGAAATAGTTAAGAATTTTGGGCTGGCCAAAATAGCTCAGCAGACTTAAGTGCCTGAAAACAGGCTCAGGGTTCAGGGGTTTGATCCCTGGGCATGCTGTGCTGGCCCCATTCCCAGGGAGCACTGAGATGGCGATGGAGACTGGGTGTGGTGGAGTAGTGGAGTGCACCTGTAATCTCATCTCTTGGAAGGCTGTAAACAGGTGAATCATTACAGGTAGTGAGACCATGAACACCCAGGAGACCCTTCACTAAAATACAAAAAAGAAAAACGAAAAAGAAAAAGAAAAGAATTCTTAGCATGCAGAAAATGGTATAAAATATATAAGAAAAAGGTACTGATATAGTAGCTTTACTCTTGATGGCCAGAAATTGGAAAATGTTTGACTCAGTCAACAGTGCAAGGAATAAATAGGTTGTATTGCACTTGTGTAATGAAATATGAGAGAAAAAATAAAATCAAAGAACATTTAAAAGTTGGATGAATATCACAAACAGAAAAGTAAACGGGAAGCACTGTTCGTAATTGAGTATTACTGTATGATGCAAGAATAGTGGTTACCTCAGGGGACATGTTTGACTACCGGCAGTGGGAGGTGAGGATTTCAGAACTCTGAAGATGTCCTTTATCTTAATCTGTATGGTGGTGGCATCAGTGTAGTCCTCTGGCAGATCCCTTGGCTCAACATTCAACATCTTTGCAGTGTGTTACATGTAATTTATACCCGACCTAGAAAATTTAGGTTGTAAGGACAGATCTATCCCAATCTTCTACTGCTGTGTTAATAAGCTACACTGAAACTCAGTAGTTTGGAATAACCATTAATTATTTCCTTCCTTGGTTCTAAGGGCTGAATGGGCCCGGCTTGGCAGGTCTCACCTGGGACATTTCAGCACGTGATTAATGAAGCAGTCCCTTGAGCTCATATCCAAAGGCTAAGGAACACTAGGCTTCTAGGATGACACCAACATGCCCACCAGCATCTGCATACCCACCAGGGTCTATATGCCCGTCAGTATCTACATGCACACCAGTGTCTGTATGCCCACCTGTACTTACATGCACAGCAATACATACATGACCACCAGTGTCTACATTCACACCAGTGTCTACAGGCACACCAGCATGTCACACATACCGGTGTCTATATGCGCACCAGTGTCTCCATGCACACCTCTCACACTCACACAGAGGAATCCAACTTTTTCCTGGTAGCTCTCCAGTAGGATCAGATGGGGCTCTCTATTGCATGTGGCTTTGGGGCACTCAAAATTACAACACAGTAATTGGATTTGTAGGAGCAAGTATCCAGGTGACCAAGGTAGCATCTCCAAGGATGCTGTGGCTGAGTCATTGCCCTGCCTTCTATCTGGCTCAGATTTGACAAGAGCACTCGGGAAGGTCAGTGCTAGAGAATGTCTCTCATCAGCTAGCATCTCTGAAAACTGGGCACCTTACTATGGTAATTTATGTCCTTAGCAGTTGTTTGGTAAGCTATTCCACTTCATTTTTTCTTTTTTTTTAAAAGAAGCATTTATATCCAAGGTCTCTTTCCTTTAGAACAGTTTCTTCCCACTTCACAGTATCTGTTATACTTTCGTATTTTATTTACTCTTTCAGTTTTTCACTCTAAGGAGACGATAAGAAAAAGGAAAATATGTAGCTATTATATATATGATGTATGATATATGTGATATATAGTATATTATATAAATAATGTGTTTATATATATGATAGTTAAAATACTTTTACTACTGATTTATCTTAGCTTACTGAAAATATAGATTTGTGCTAATATTGGTAGGATAATATTTTCATGCCTATATCTTGTGCTTTGAGTAATTACTTTGAGGATAACATCACTGTTATGGTTTATTCCTAGTTGTTCCCCCACAGCCTCATGCAATCATGAGGCAGGGACTTCCAGAGTTTGAGATTTGACTCATGATCCACTGGGATTATGTGTTTTAGTACTAATGGAATTATGGGTCTGAGTATTTCTGGGATTATGGGTGTGGCCTAAGGCAAACGGGCTGAGGCAGAGAGCCTGAATGTAATACAAAGAGAGACAGAGAGACAGACTCTCTCTGTTGCTCTCTGCTCCCCTGGTTATTCCGTTACCTCTGTCACCATATTGCTGTTCCACCGCCATGAACTGCTGGCTTCTGCACTGTGCCTCTCTGCCTTGGATCCAGCCAAATATGGACTGAAACCTCCAGTGACTGTGAGCTAAATAAACCTCTCCATCCTACATTTTGAGTGTCGGGTATTTGTCCCAGCAATGAGTAAAAAGTAACCAAGACAATCATACAATGTGTTAACTATTGTTGCTTCCTACGGTCTTGCTTACTTTGAAATTATTTTTCTCTTTCAAATAAAATTTAAAAAAATAAAAAGTATTTCTCTAGTATTGTTTTTTTCTATCTTTCTACACTTACCCTTCTTTTTCTGTATCTATTTTCAATGAAGTTTGTTTTCAGCGGATATGTAAAAACACATATAATAGTTGTAAAAATTAACAGTAGGTGAAAGATCACTTTATTGATTTGCATTTCCCTGATGATTAGCATCCTTATACTATATATGGATACTTTATGTATAGCTGTATATTGCATTTAACCTTATTATTTATTTGTTTTTTTTTTTTTTTTTTGAGGAACCAGGAGTTGAACTCACGACCTTGCACTTGCCAGGCAGGCACTTGTGCTCCTGAGCTATCTCCTTGGCCCTTAACCTTATTATTTATGAAGTGATAAGGCCAGTTTGTTTTTAAATATGTTAACGTAGAGTTTTGTACAGTATGTGATTGTTATTATATTGGGAATTATGTATTTTATTTTATTTTGTACATTTATTTTTTTCTGGTTTTTCTTTTTTTATACACTGACTTTATTTTAACTGAATTTTCTCACTTCACTATTTTTCCTTTTAGGAAAAATAAAATCATTTTTTACCTCTTTGATAATTAACTACTAAACTCGCCATGCTAACACAGCCCTGGAATGAGATTTGCCTTCACCCTTCCTGCTCCTGAAGCAAAAACCAACTTTGAGAATAGCAAGAACCTGTGCTCCCTGGCTGCTTTCCTGGCTTCCAGATCTGGGACAGTCAGAACTGTAGATCCAATTGTGATTAGTGGCAGTGTCATTGTTTTCCCAATATTTAATAAGAATAATTTCCCTACATGTTTACCATCACCTACGCTCATCACTTTCCTTGTACAAATCCTCAGTGTTTATTTACTTGAACATCTGGACTCCAGCTAGGAGAAGAAGAATCCATGCTGGAAGCTTTGTGCTGTTAAATGCAGCTGTTTGCTACACAGCCTTGATTGCTGGTAGCATGGTGTAGAGCGCTGAGGGGCTGGCAGAGCCCAATGCCAGAGCTTTTCCTGCCCCACAACCCAGTAATGCCAAGGATCTGACTCCATTTCTGTCTCCTTTCTGAACAGTCATAAAGTTAGTCAAGTGCCCTACATCCTAATAAAACCCATCATTTGTATACAAACAAAGGAAATGATGTTGCGGTTTCTCCCAAAAAAGAAGAATTATCGCATGAATTTGCTACTGACCAAATGGCTTAGCTATGGATCATCAATTATCCAAATGTCAGTGTCAATAATGGCACAAAGTTAGGTTAGTTTACCTTCAACTGAGGGTGAAAAATGATGATACCCATTAAGGAATAAAAATGTATTATATAGACACCAGTAAAATAGTTGAAAGGAGCCTACTTAGGCAAACTTAGTCAAGGCCAGGGACCATGATCTGGTGCCTGGCAACATATGCCATCCCAGCCCTGCCCCAGGATGGACCATGCCAGTCCGAGTCCAGGCATGGTGGTATATGACTGTAATCCTAGCACGGGGGAGATTGAAAGAATGAAGATCAGCTCGAGTGTGAACTGTGCAATGAGAACCTGTAACAACCAAATGCATTTAAAAAAAAAAAAACCGTATCATAGCAATCCAACTTGACATAACCTGGAGAGAAGCTCGGTAAGTAAATGTCCAACATCATAGTTGGCAAAACATTCCAAGTAGCTCTGAAGGGTGAAAGTGGATTAACGAGGCCTTGAGCTGAGTTGAGTTGAGTTGAGTTGAGTTGATCTGAGTTGAGTTGAGTTGAGTTGAGTTGAGTTGAGTTGAGTTGAGCTGAGGTAGGTATATCTGTTTGTGCCTTAGAGGAGCTATAAGAAGGCCTGATGTAGGGCTTTGGGGAAGTTCTCTTGGTTTTTGTGCCCACTGCTCTGATAGTTCTCTGAACAAATCGGGAATGGCAGGAATCGTGCCATAATTTGATGAGTCAAGCCTAATCCCAACTTTGTAAGTTAGCCAACCTAAAAATTCACAACCTGGAAGCTGGTGAATCAAATATGTTAGCAAAAAACCTGATGAAGTGTGTGTAATTGCTATTCACTTACAAGACTCACTCATTACATCCATAGACATGGAATGTTTACAACATAATGAATTTCTTAAACCTCCTAGACTCTGCTTCCACTGCCAATAGTTAGTACAAACTCTTTTCTAGTAATGGAATTTTAAGTAAAGCATTGTCCAAACCTCTGTAGCACAAATACACATACGGTAAACAGATAAATATTTATAAAATCTTGAAATTTAGCTCAACAATGTATGAGGAACTTTGCACAAGACAGTGATGAGGTCTCTTTCCCATGAAGAAAGTGAGGACATTTTCTTCCTGCTTTGGAGGAAGCATAGAGTCTCCACCACGGGTATGGTAGATGCATGTGGCACCTATTGATGTCTATGCCACCACCAACCTTAACTCCAGTGGGGGACAACTGTGCCTTCCCTGGAATGACAACAATGTGTATATGGCATGAAATGTGAAGAATGGACTCTAATGATCTTAACTGAGCCAAACACCCTTTTCTTTATGTGACCCTCAGTTAAGTCATCTGAATGATCTTGGTCTCACTGCATCTTCACTACATTCACACGTTAGACTGGGGAGTCACCGTGAGCACCACACATTTCTGTTATGCTTTGTGTCTAGGTGTCCCCTCCCTGCAAAATCCTCATGCAGTGATTGGGGCAAGCCTCTAGAGTTTGTAATTAATTCATGAACCAATGCTGGGACTATAGGTGTGAGTGCTATACCCAGCCTGGGGCAGATAACCTGAATGCAGTACAAGGAAGGGAAGAGGGTTGTTCTCTTCTTTTGCCTGTGCCACTGCTGCCACTGCTGCCACTGCTTCTCCTCTTTTGCTGTTGCCTTTTTCCTGCTTTGAATGGCTGCCCTCTGCCATATGCCACCCGGCCTTGGAGCTAGCGAAGTATAGACTGAAAAGTCCACAAGCTGGGAGCTAAACAAATCTTTCCTTCCTTAATTTTGGGTATCTCATGTTTTGTCCCAGGAAGGAGAGAAAAGCAACCAAGATAGGAAGAGGGATGGATCTTGCAGCGTTGGCAAGTGCGGCCACCAGGGGGCAGATTGAAGTAGTTGAGATTATGAGATTGGTTCTAGGTCCTTCACAGAAGATGATAGAAGTAACAGAGCATCGGGTAACCTCACCTCAGAGAAGGAGGGGTACACACAACACTGAAGATGCTGATGCTTCTGTTGCTTCTGGGACCAAGTATGGGGCTTATTACACGATGGTCTGGAGCCCATGAATGTGTGTGTGTGTGTGTGTGTGTGTGTGTGTGTGTGTGTGTGTGTGTGAATCGAGAAGTAGGTAGTCATTCATCCTAAGCTGTCTGTGCTTACTGGAGTGAGCAAGAGTGTCTAGGCTGTCTAAAGTACTAAGGGTGAGGCCTTAGTCAGGGGATGTGGGAGTTACAGTCCAGTGGGGTCTCAGAAGATGATTATACAAAATAAAAGCACATATAGAAATTTTTAGAAGCTAGGAGAAAGATGAAAGAAATATATTAAGTTTCTCAGGGATCTTTCTGACTGTGGTCCTGCTGGCCACATTTGTCCCTATGTTCTCTGTTTCAGCAGGCTCTGGGCTTGGGGCTCTGGTCCTTCAACACCCAAGCAGGGTCATCTGTAAGAGTGGATCCTCAGTGAAGATCGAATGTCGCTATGTGGACTTCCAAGCCACAATGGTGTTTTGGTATCATCAGCTTCCCAAACAGAGCTTTGTGCTAATGGCAATTTCGACTATGGGTTCCAAAGCTTCATATCAACAGAGTTTTAATGAAGCCAAGTTTCCCATCAATCACCCAGATGGAACCTATTCAACTCTGACCGTGAACACCACCCAGCCTGAAGACAGCAGATTCTACTTTTGTGCTGGTAGTGACACAGCGCTTGGGAGAAACCAGATAGCTGGGCAAGAACATTGGTAGCAGCCTGTTCTGTGGAGGGAGGTGTGTGTGAGGGAAACCACAGCTTCTCTGGTTGATGAGAGAGAGAGAGAGAGAGAGAGAGAGAGAGAGAGAGAGAGAGAGAGAGACAGAGACAGAGAGACAGAGACAGAGACAGAGATAGAAAGAGACAGAGAGAGACAGAGAAAGAGACAGAGTAATAGAGACAGAGACAGAAACACAGAGACAAAGACAGAGAGCAGATAGAATAGAGAAAGATGAGAGAGTGAATATGAGAATCTCTCTATGAAGTGGCGAGGAAGTACATTTTCTGAGACATAGAAACAGGACTAGGACTCTAAAGAGGAAAACTAAAAGGAAAAGCTCTCTGATGATTATAAAAAGTGTACTTTTGTATTGAAGCTGCCAAATGCCAGTCATGGGTTCTAGAATAAATCTTCATATTATTCTGAAAGTGAGCTCTGAGGAGAATTACACAAGTCACTGGGAGTTTTCTTGCATAAACTTGGCAGCTGCCCGTCCACCACTACTCAGCACTGTCGGTGATCATCTAGACCCCAGAGATGGAGGATCATGAGGCGAGTGAGTCCAGCATGGCCCTGTGGAACAGTTCTGATGTCTGGCTGCATAGGCTGCTTCTTCTTGACTGATGAGTGGGGTGAGGAGCCCTGAGACCCAGAAGGGCACTCAGAGCTCAGGCACAGAGGGCACCTAAGGAAGTCCTAGAGCAAGGGCTGTGAGCTGATCTCAGTAAAGGCATCAGGGACTGGGTGGCAAAGGGAGCCTGTACTTCAGACATCGTGGCTTGTTTGATGACCTCAGGCGTTTTATCAGAGGCTGGGTGATGAGCAGAGCTGGGAAGGTAGATCTCTGTAAAAGGCCTTTCCTAGAAGGTGGGAAAGAAATTACACTGAGGACCATAATCCTTCTAGTTCAATAAAAAATGTAACATGAGCTTAATGGTATATGTTTAAAATTAACATAGGGGGAGATGGAATAAGAGAAACATGTAGGTATACATGGAAATGTTGTCAAGGTTGATCTTTCACATATTTGTGAGGGAAAGAGGAGACGGAAATGTTTGAAAAGGCACTACTGTTCTTTTGCTTCAATAACTAATGGCTGGCAGAATGAGTATTTGATTCAATAAATAACTATTGACAGATTGATAGGCTACCAGTCTGCAAACAGTTTAAAACTCAAGAAATAGTTAAGAATTCTTAGCATGGAAAAAGTGGTGTAAAATATGTAAGAAAAAGGTACCAATAGAGTAGCTTGATTCTTGATGACCAAAAATTGGAAAACAATCAACTCAGTCAATAGTGAATGGGTGAATACACTGTACTGCATTTGTATATCATGAAATATAAGAAAGCAAAAATAAAATCAAAGAATATTTACAAGCTGGATGAATATCACAAGCATAAAATGGAACAGAAAACACTGTGGTAGTTGATACATTGTGTCAACTTGAGGAAGCTTGACTGGTTGGGCTCCACTGGTTCCAAGCTGTGGGGACCCCATCCTGCAGGATGCAGAGGGCCTGCCCTGGGATGTGATTGGTTCCACCCCCAGGGCCAGACTGGCCATCCCAGAGTGACTCAGCACAGAAAGAGTTGAGGGAGACTTGCAGCCCAGCGGAGCCTGGCCATGCCATGTCTGCTTCCTGCCTGGCCCAGCCCTGCCCCGCTTCCTTGGAGAAATCCTCGTCTTTGGAAGTGCTTGATCTTCACAGCTACGCCACTTTGGAGGAGCTCTGTGCCGGCACAGAATTTGGAAGAGAGAGGCTTAATGGATGCCACAGTTGTTGCTCCTCCTCTGTTCTTCATTGTTTTCTGTCACCTTGGAGCCATCAGAGTATGAACTGAAACCTCCACAAACCATAAGCTAACTAAACCTTTCCTTCCTTCATTTGAAGTGTTGGGCATTTGTCCCATCAATGAGTAAAAAGTAACTAAGACAAACACTAACCATAATTGAATATTGCTGTATGAACTAAGAATAGTAGTTATCACCAGGGACATATTTGACTACCAGCAGTGGGAGGTGAGGCCATCAGGACTCTGAAAATGTCCTTTGTCTTGATCTGTATGGTGGTGGCATCAGTGTATCCACTTGGAAGATCCATTGGCTCCATATTTAGCATCTTTGCAGCATGTGGCGTGTAATTTATACCCGACCTAGGAAATTTAGATTGTGATGACAGCTCTATCCCAGTCTTCTATTGCTGTGTAACAAGCCACACTGAAATGTAGTGATTCAGAGTAAACATTCATTATTTTCCTCCCCACTTCTAAGGGCTTAATGGGTCCAGCTTGGCTGGTCTCACCTGAGACATTTCACCAGGTGACTACAATGAAGTCTGTCAAGTTCATATCTGAAGACTGAGGAGCGCTAGGCTTCTAAGATGGCATCTGCATGTACACCAGTAAGTACATGCACACCAGTGTCTACTTGCATATCAGTGTCTACACACACCAGTGTCTACATGTGCATTGGTATCTACATGCACACCAGTGTCTACATGCCTACCAGTGTGTACGTGCGCCCAAACACCTAGATGTACACTGGTGTCTGCATTCACACCACTGTCTACACACACCCCAGTATCTACATACACGCCCTCTGATATCTGCACACACATCCCAGTGTCTGCATGCACACTACTATCTACACACACACACACACACACACACCAGTGTCTATATGCACACTGGCGTCTACAGGAACATGTCTGGCACTCACCCAGTGGAGTGTCAGCTCTTCCCTGGCAGCTCTCCAGCAGGACCACCTGGGGTTCTCTTTTTCATGGTGGATCTGAGGTACTCAAAATTACAACACAGTAGTTGGATTTCCTAGGAGCAAGTATTCAGGTGACCAAGGTGGCATCTCCAAGGATGCTGTGGCTCAGTCTGGAGGGCAGCAAGCATCATTGTCCTGCGTTTTTGCTGGAGCACTTGGGAGGGTCAGTGCTAGGGATTGTCTCTCATCAGCTAGCATCTCTGAAAACTGGGCGCCTTACTATGGTAATTTATGTCCTGGGCAGTTGTTTAGAAAGCTATTCCACTTCCTTTTTTGGTTTTGTTTTGTTTTAAAGTATTTCCACCCAAGATTCTCTTTCCTTTAGAAGAGTTTCTTCCCATTTCACAATATCTGCTGTACATTTGAATCTTATTTACTCTTTCAGTTTCTCAGTCTAGGGAAATTATAAGAGGAAGTAGTAAAATATATAGATATGTGATATAATATATCTATGATA
>PVKN010022620.1:0-15088 GCA_004027915.1 Capromys pilorides
ACAGAAGAAGTGTACAGATTTCTACGTCATACAAATTACCAAAGCTAAATCAAGAAATCCTGAATAATCCAATGTCAGTCAATGAAATTGAAAATATAATTTAAAAATTGCCAACAAAGAAAAGCATCGGTCTTTATGGATTCACATCTGAACTCTACAATAAATTTAGAGACGATTTAACATCAATATTTTCCACCTCTTTAATGAAATTAAAAAAGAAACAATTCTCCCTAATTTATTCTTGCAGGTAAGTACTACACTGATACCAAAACCAGACAAAGACCCAATTAAAAAGAGAACTACAGCTCAGTTTCCCTAATAAACACACAAGCTAAAATACTCAATAAAAACTAGCAAACAGAATGTAGCAAATCACCAAGAAAAATATACACCAAGACTAAGTGGGATTCATCCCAGGAAAGCAGAGATAGTTTCAAATCAATAAATGCAATGCACAATATTAACAGAGACAATGATAAAATCAAATGATTATCTCAATAGATGTAGAAAATCTTTTCATAAAGTCCAACACTCACCAGGCGTGGTGGTGCACGCCTGTAATCCCAGCACTTAGAAGGCTGAGACAGGAGGGTCGATGTGAGTTTGAGACCATCCTGGGCTACAAAAGTGAGCTCAAGGTCAGCCTGAACTGCATAGCGAGACCCTGCCTCAAAAAGACAAAAAAAGAAAATAGGGAAAAAAACCATAAAATCCAACACTCATTCATAATAACAACCCTATAGAAAATCAGAATAGGTGGTTTTCTTTTACCTCCATGTGAGAAAGCCATCATCACAATCAGGTGCCAATATCATAACAAATGCACAAAAACTGAAAGCTTTCACTTTAAATTCAAGAAAAAGAAAACAATGCCCACTGTCACCACTCCTATTCCACATAGTTCTAGAAACATCAGCCAGGGCAATTAGACCAGAGAGAGAAACAAAAGGAATAATGATTAGAAAGGAAGAAGTGACATTATCATTATTCACAAATGACATGATACTCTACATAGAAAAACCCAAAAACTCCAGCAAGAGACTTACAGATTTAATAAACAAATTCAATAGCTTAGCTGCATACAAAGTCAACTCTCATAAATCAATAGCATCCCTTACCAAAACATACTTATTGAGAGAGAAATTAGGTAAATTATATCCTTCATAATCACAACCAAAAAAAACAAAAATTAAATACTGAGGAATCAATCTAATGAAGGTTAGAAAAAGATCTTTACATTGAAAACTACAGTGCTCTGAAAAAGGAGATAAAAAATATAACAGAAAATGGAAATATATTTCTTGCTTATGGAAAGAACCAACATTATTAAAATGGTCATATTCGCAAAATTATTATACAGATTCAATACAATACTTATCAAGATACCATTAGCATACCTCACAGACCTAGAGAAAAAAAATTCTAAAATTCACCTGGAACCAAAAGAAACCTAGAATAGCAAAGGAAACCCTAGACAACAAAGGCAAGGCAGGAAGCCATAATCCCTGACTTGAAATTATACTACCAAGTTACTGTGATTAAACCAGCATGGTACTAGCAAAAAAATAAACAGACCTGAGAAACAGTAGAACAGATTTGCAAATGCAGACATGACTACAAACACACTCAGCTACCTTAACTTTGATAAAGGGGCCAAATATGTTCAGTAAAAGAAAGATAGGCTCTTTGCTAAATGGTGTTGGAATAACTGACTTTATACATGTTGAAGACTAAAAGTAGACCCATGTTTATCACTATGAACTAAAGTCAAAGTGGGTCAAAGATCTAAATATTAAACAGAATCACTAAATCTACTGGAAGAGAAAGTAGGTAAATATCTTGAAGACATGAACATGGGCAGAGAGTTAAAAAAAAAAAAAAAACTACATAGGAAATACTTCAAAGAGTCAACAACTGGAATCTCATCTCATTGAAAGTTTTGCATGTCAAAACAAATTACCAACAGGGCAAAAAGAAAACTCACAAATTGGGAAAAAAAATAATTTAGTCAACTGTCGCTCAAACAAAGGACCTTTATCTAGAACATATAAAGCATTAAAAAATATCAGGCCCCCCAAAATTCAATGACCTTATCAACAAATGGCCATCTGAGGTGAATGCACACTTCTCCAATGAAGAAAAAAAATGGGAAATAAATACATGAAAAAGGTTCAACAGCATTTGTCATTCAAGAGATGCAAATTAAAACAGTGCTAAGATTCCAGCTCACCTCAAAAAGAATGGCTATCATAAAAAAGTCAATATAAGTGCCGGCGGGGCTGCAAGGGGTTGGGGAACACTTCTGCACTGTTGGTGGGAGTGCAGACTGGTACAATCATTGTAGAAATCAGTCTGGAGATAACTCAAAAAAACTAGGAGTCCAACCCAGCTGTTCCCCTCCTGGATATTTTTCCAGAAGAACTGAAATCATAACTCAGCAATATATGTGCATCCATGTTTATAGCAGCACTGTCATAGCTTAATTTTGAAAACCACCAAAATAACCATCAATAAAGGAATGGATAAAAACAAGATGTGGTATTTTTACACAGTGGAGTATTACTCAGCTATAAAGAAAGATAAACTCAACGATTTAAATAGGTAAATGATTGCCACTAGAGACCATCCTCATAACTGACCGTAAATCAGACAAGCATGTGAAAACATCCTCTTGTCTCTCCAGCATAGAGCAAATAAAATCTGAAAGGCAGAGAAGTTTTGTAAAAGGGAAAGACACTACTCAAAAGGAAAGAACAACTGGGATTGGGGAAAGGAAAAAAGGAAGGCTATCTAAAGATCATTGCACCACTAGCTTCTATTGGTTTATTGAAAGAACAGTTAATGCCTAAATCTTTTTATCAGTTTTGAAGTCTTTTATCTGCAACTACTTTGAAGATAACAAGATGCAATATATTGTTGATTTCCTACCATCTTGTTTGGAAATTCTGTATCGTTTCTAAAGTTGCGTGGTTTTTTTACTTTTCTTTAAAGTAAAAAAATAAAAATAAAAAGCCTCATCCTCTCAAAAGAGTTAATGAGTTGACACAGCCAGGTCAACAGTCCACCTTTTAAAAGCTGGCAGAGCCAGAGGACTACAACAACTGATGCACGGTTCAGACGCTTGCCTCGTAAAAAGGTGCCTATCTCCATAGTCGCAATTCACCATCCTTTCTTAAGTCCCCTTCCTGGGCCCCGCCCCTTTCCTTGGCCCTGCCTCCTACGCAAGGCGCGCTCTCACGTGCTCCTCCGCTCAACCAATCGCCAGTTACGTTCGAGGGGGTGGGACTTCCGTCTCCGCCCGCAGGGGCTGTCTTTGACCTACGGGTCCCGCCTCCTGTCAGGTACTGGGGCCGGAAGATGGCGGCGGCCGCGGAGTTGAAGCTGCTGGAGAAGTCTCTGGGGCTAAGTAAGGGTAATAAGTACAGCGCTCAGGGCGAGCGACAGGTAAGAAAAGCAGAGGCGACGCCTCCGTAAAGAAGTAAACTCCGGCGGACGGCTGGAGGCGTGAGCGCGCGGCTTCCCGTGCACACGTGTCTGGCCGCGGCGCCGGCCGGTCCTCTTGGTCTCCTGCCGAACCTCATCGCTGGCGAGGTTGTCGGCATCCCATGCAGGGCAGACCAATCCAGAGTGCGGGGGCCCTCCGCGCTCCGAGAACCTGCAGATTGCGTCCCGGGGCTCGGCGACTGCGCTGGCCGCGAGGGCTCCTTTCATTTGATCCTCGCGCAGCCGCTCCCTGGAGCCCCGCGGGTTGGTGGCGCGGCGACGGCGGCGGGCGAGGGGGTCTCGCCGCCCGGGGGACTCCTGCATGTGGGCGAGGTGGGCGTACGCGGCCGTGGCTTACGGTCGAGTGGGGGAAGGCGCCGCTCTGAAGGGAGGATGGCGGACGGGACGCCTAGTGGGGCCTCGGGCTAGGTGAAGGATGCGGACGAGGCTGAGGAGGGAGCAGTTTCCTGGGTGAAAAGCCCGGGTGCAGGGCACGGCCCGATTTCCCAGGGCCTTGGAGGACTGTGTTTCGTAAAGATCCTTGCTTGTTGTCGAGAGAATGATTTTGAGTAGAAACGACTACTTTGGGTTTATACGGTTTTTGCTCCTTTGAGTTTTTCCTCAGATAATGCAGGTTTTAGCCTTTGTTCGATGCAGGCTAAAAAAAATTGTAAGTAGCGTGGTGGACACGCCTATAATCCCAGCACTAGGGAGGTTGAGGAAGAAGAATCTCTGTAGAGATTCAAGGCCAGCCTGAACCACTACAAAAGGAGGCTCTGTCTTAAAAAACAAAGCATATCTGGAAAGTGTAGTTTTTACAACCAAATTATCCTAAGGCCTGGATTGCGACTCTCCTGAAATCCTGTGATGGGTGAAAGAGTAGATAATAGCTCCAGAGTGACCTGCTGCTGCTTTTTCCTCAGTTCCCATGCTGTGCTTTCTCCTCAGCCTCTACTACGTGAATTGCTTCTCCTCAGCCTCTACTACCTGGATTGCTTTATGTTTATAGGAAACATTGCTGAGATCTGAGTCTTGCCTTTAAGGAAATACACACTTTTGGAGCAACGCCATTACTGGGAAATGTGACAGAGGAAGTTAACTTAACGCCTTCTTTAAAAAAATAAAAATAAGGAGCTGATGTTTAAGGGATTAGGGCTTAAGAGATGTGTAAAACCAATAAATTATGAAACGCTGGAAAGTTTGAGGCAATAAGTAAATCATTATTAGCAGTGATAGGAAACAAGGTAAAGCCGCAGTTACTGTGTGAGGCCCTGTTGTGCGGGTTTTGTTTGGCTTTTAATTATAATATTTTAGTGGTGGGCAGCTATTAAAGTTTCTGTCTGTGTGTATGCATGCACAAAGGGATTGGACATGAATAACATTTAGCTCTTTCAGGTGGACAACTGATAGCAATAAGGCATTTTCTGCCACCTTGCTGATAAGTAAATATTAAAAATTGTGCAGTGATTCAGTTCCAAGGCAAAGGTTCATTAAGTCACAGTACATCAACAGGTACCTAGCCACCCATTCAAAGTAATTACTTAGAAGACCATGGAACCCTAAGACTGATGGGAAAATAGTATGTGTCCTGTGATTGTGACTTCTTAATGTTTATGTCCTGTAGGCTGGGTAAAGAAAAGCGGGTGTTCTGTCAGGCTAATTGTACTTTATTCAAGCTTGTACTTTGATGTTACAAACACAGTGCACTTGGTTCTTTAAAATATAGATAAGATTACTTAGCTTACAAAAAGATGTAAAATGAACATAGTTGTTTTAAATGATTTAAAATGAAGATGAGACGTTTTGCGTATCTTAGAAGCTTTAATTAGATGAGAAAGTAATTTAAATTGTTTATGTTAATGCGGTGGATCATAGATAATTTAGTTTTAGAATAGTTCTCTTTAGAGTAAAAAATTGTTGAGTGTGCTAGAGCTCTTTAAGTGTACACCACTCCTGAGCACATAAAGGGCTTACATGTCTCTGCAGCATAAATCCTTTGCTGAGGGCGCTGGGGCACCTGCTTATTCTAGCCAGAAGGCTGTGTGCAGTGACAGACATCGCTACCAGATGGAAGCACTCATTGCTGCTGCAGATGTCTCCCGTAGTCCCCTGAGGCAGTCCCCTGCGGCAGTGACTGTAGAGACACTGCTGCCCCAGCGAGGAAGCTGCACTTGCTGGCTTACCACTCCCAGCAGTCCTCCCAATCCTTTCATAAGAAGCAAATTTTTATTGTACTAAGCCAGTGCCGGGCTAGCTCAGTTGGGAGCGTGAGACTCTTATTGTACAAAGCCACCAAGAGCTTAGATATCAGTAACGCCACATGATTTGATTTATGGGCATAGGTAGTCTTGACTGGAGTTTGTGCAGTATTAGGGTTTCCATTTTCTGTAAAGTTCATAAGTTATGAAGTAACATGATTTTTTGCAAGGATATTATCACTTTTATCATGAAACCTCTAAGAAGTTCTGTGACTGCCATTTTCTTGACTTATATGTCTGTAATTTAGTATCTTCAAGTAAAATCTGACAATAGTTGGCGTAAAAAGAAACTATTGAGGGATTTAGTGATTACTTGGAAGTGACAGGGATGTTGGTCTTTGTTTTCTAGTGTTATGTGAGCATTTTTTCTTTCTTTTTAAGATTCCAGTTCTTCAGACAAACAATGGCCCAAGTCTAACAGGACTGACAACAATAGCAACTCATCTAGTCAAGCAAGCCAACAAGGAACATTTGCTGGGAAGCACTGCAGAAGAAAAGGCCATGGTTCAGCAGTGGCTAGAGTACAGAGTCACGCGAGTAGACGGACGCTCCAGTAAGGACAATGCCCATACGCTCTTGAAGGTACCATGACTTCTCTTTCTAATCTGGATTGCGTGAAGTAGTAAGCACAAGTCCCTACCTGTGGGATCTGTACCTCAAATTGTCCTCTACCCCTTTGTCTTCCTTCCTACTTCAGATCTCACCCAGACAGCTCTGCCTCAGACAACTTCTGACTGTAACCCCTCAGCTACATGCAGTTGAGTGTTCTGTGCACAGGCACGGAAGCCTCTGCTTCTTCTTCAGAATGTTGATGTACAGTTCTGTGACTTTTTAAAAATATGATGCATGGCTCAGTATGTTTCTGCACTGAACGATTCTGACTTCCTAGATAAAGGATAAATGTTTTCTCAGAGGCAGGAGGGAATAAGAACCTGGAGCTTGTAATTTAACTAATTGATTTAAGAAATCTCATCTTTCCTTCTCTTGAAAATCTTATTTCAAGATTTATATTTTTCCCCCCAAAAGAGTCAAATTAAAGTAAAAGAATTTGTTTGTATAAAATATAAATGAAATAATTGGCTCCAGAAACATCAAAAACAAAAAGCATCCCAAATGAAATTTTTCTGTTCTCTGAAAATTTAGCCATAAAATATGAAGAAATCTTAGCGATCATCTACATGACCACATATTTTCTGATTTTGTTTCCCATTTAAATAATGGTAATAGAAACTAAATAAGGACATTTTTCCTTATTTGGGGGGAAATTAACTTAAAATACATTCTTCATTCTAGAAGCTGTGAAGAGAACTGGCAGGAAATAAATTTCAGGACTTGTTTCTTAGGTCTGTCATGGGCAACCATTCATCATCAGTATCAAAATTAATGCCTTCAGGGGATCCTGTCGTCTTCCATAATTTCTGTGGTGCTGTGTTTTGAGGTATCTTCCTTGCTCTGCCTATTTGTTCATTTGTACTGATGTAAGCACCTGCCATGTGCTGGGTACAGTGCAAGGGCTGCGGAAGCCTTAAAGCACCTCTGTCTTCAGAGTTCAGGCTAGTGGAGAACCAGTGTACAGAGAATGGACTGCGAAATGATTCTTGGCGGTATGGACACAGAAGAGGAGAGGGTTGGTTTCTTTTGCACTGGTGCTATTTCAAATCAGCATTGTTTATTTTTAAGGTGGTCAATGTTAATTAACAAATTGCCTTTAAGTGTATTTGAGAAATACAAATAAGCAAATAAAAGCACTTTAAACATGTGTTCTCCCATTAGTTTAGTCACAAATTATTAAATCTTTTGTATTGTTCCCATTTTCTTTTCATACACATGTGTATTTAAGAGATTGGCATTTTGTATAAACATTCTCAATTGTGTCTTTAGGCTAAATTCCAGTAAGGGAAATTGCTAAGCTATAAGCCATATTTCCACTTGTCCTTCAGAAAAGTGTGTTATTACTATGTAACAGTGTATGCGATGGCCCCTTTCCCAACCTCACTCAGGTATTACACTTTCTTCCACAGCGTCAGTTTTATCTCCAAAACAAGCAAACAAAACCATAATTTCCTTGTTTCCATTTTTTCATAAAATTATTATTGGTATGGCATTTTTTGTGCCACTTTTATTGTTTAAATTTATGGTATATATCCTTTGTTCATGTTTATACTGAGCTATGTATCTTTTCATTATTTAATTTTAAATCTCTTGGTCATGGGATATTTAAGAAGGAACTTAATCCTCATTTGCCAAAATTCTACTTTGCTGTTAAAAGCCCCAATTCTAAGATTAGGGTCCTCCTAAATAAGGTTGTGTATAATTTTTGAAAAAGCATTACAAAACAGTAATATGTATTGAGTCTAGTAGAAGGTATATAGTTACTCATTATAATGCTTTTTCAATTTTTCTGTATTACTAAGTATCTACTGTGAGTTGGGAAATGGGAAGAAGTATTTCAGCAGATTTGGCAGTAGCTTCCAAAAGATTTGTCTAGAACACAAAGGAGCCAGGTATAGTGGCATAGTAACCCAGCTGCGTGGGAAGTGGAAGTGGAAGGGTAGCGAAGTTTGAGAGTAGACTGGGCTCTGTCGCCAAAAGAAAAAGGAAATGAACTTCAAACATAAGTTCTCATTTGTCTTGTAAGGAGGAAAATTCTTTTATTAATCACTAATCAGAAATATAAAAACATTAAGAGGCTTTGTAGTAAAATAATGTGGATCTATTTTAGAATAAATATACTATATTGAAATATTTCAGAGCTTTACATAATTCTTAAATTTAAGGGCAGACATATTTACTTCTTTCATAGCTGTTTCCTTATTTATGTCCACATTCCGGGTTTCCTCATCTGTACCGTTGAGTCCTTAAACTCATGCTTCATTTTTTCTTCAAATGTGCCTGTTAGCTGTGTAGAGCTGAATCCATATTCATATGAAACCCATTTTCGTGTACTATTTTGAAAATTATCTTTAAATGAAAATATGTATAAGCTTAAAAAGATTAAATTTGTTAGCAAACATTTACTGATGAGTGATCCACTGTGTGTCAGAGTTTTTAAGATGTTTTAGGGTATGATGTTTAGCTCCCTCCCAGATTTATATGCCGAAATCCTAACCTTCAAAGTAATGATTTGGGAAGGGGATTAGGCGTAGAGGGTGGAGCACTCATGATCAAAACTAGGACTCTTCTGTCAAAGGCCTGGCACCCCTCACCCCTTCTGCCCTGTGAAAAGACAGCCCTTGTGAACCAAGAAGCAGGAAGCAAGGAATAAGGAAGGAGCCGTAGGGATTACTTTTCCCAGAACTTTGATCTTGCACTTCTAGAACATTTTTTTGAGAAGGCTTTGAGGATACCTGACAATAGTACGTGTAAGTTATAAAATCTGCCTTGAAAGGTATATGATTCTGTTGTCTCTTTTAAATTGGGTATAATTTAATTCTTGTTCTACTGAATTATGTGTTTATTTTGAGAGATGCCAAATAAAACAGCATTTTTATCTATAATTTCCCCTTTCAGGAAACTACACATTTATACTAATCTGTCAGACAGCACTTCTAATTTGAGATAATACCTTTTCAGAATTTTATTTTTAAACATGTGCTTCATTTTTTTCCTTCAGATGTGCCTATTAGCTATGTAGAAAGCTAAATAACTGGCTGTTTCAAGTGGGTTGGTGTTTTTGTTTTGTTTTTTGAGGTGTTTCGGTGTATATTAACATAATTTAAAACTTGGCAGCCCTTATGTGGGCATCTAATAACAAAAGCTTTCTATGCCTTTACGTAGTATTTAAAACTGGAGACCTTGAAGTATTATGAAAATTAGATGTCCACATATAAAGTAATGAAAGTGTCCTTCTTACATCATTTATAAAATTTAACTTAAGGGAGCCAGGCGTGGTGGCGCACGCCTGTAATCCCAGCACTTGGGAGTCTGAGGCAGGAGGATTGATGTGAGTTCGAGACCAACCTGGGCTACAAAAGCGAGCTCAAGACCAGCCTAAACTGCATAGCGAGACCCTGTCTCAAAAAGACAAAAAATAATAATGATAATAATTAAGGGATCAAAACCTAAATATAAAGTAAACTAAAATTCTTAGAAGAATACCTTTGTGTCATTTGAGATAGGACGTATTTCTTGCATTAGACATTAAAAGCACAGGTGACATAAATAAAAATAGATGTATTATACTACATCAAACTAAAATTTCTGTATGTCAAATGACGTAATCACGCTGGGGTATAGATTCCTTGAATGGCATGTGCAATCCCTAGGGCCAATCTCTAGCACCACAGTCAGTCAGTCAGTAAATTAAACACACTAACAAAGCTACACATGAAATTCTACAAAATTTTTGCAAGTCATATCTGATAAGGTATGAAAATTCAGATTTTAAAACTCTACAACTGAACAGAAAAATGATTTTAAAATGGACAAAGGACTTGAGTAACTATTTTTCCAAAGAAGATACATAAATTGCTGATAAGCTTAGGAAAAGACACTAGTGAAATGCAAGTGAAACTCACATTGAGATATCACCCTAAACTCTAAATTAGGGTGGCTACCCCCACAAAAGTACAAAAACAAAAAACATTGATTTGTTAATTGCATACTGTTGGTAGCCACATAAACTGATAAAATCGCTGTGAAAACAGAGGTGGGTGACCCTTCCCCACAATATTACAGAGTCACTATGTGACCCAACAGCTCTGTTTGTTGATATACACTTAGGAGAATTGAAAACATGTTCTTGAAGAGCTACTTAGACATCTGTATTCATAAAAGCATTATTTGCCACAGTCAAAATGTGGGGACAGCCCATGTATCTACTGAAAAATTAATGGATAAACAAAACACAACATACACATACAGCATGATATAAACTTAGCCGTAAAAGTAAGAAAATTATGACATGTTACAACACAAGTGAACTTTGGCATATACTAAGTGAAGTAATCCAGCCACAAAAGTAGAAATGCTCTGTGATTCCAACCTACGTATCTAGAGTAACAAAATTCATAGAAACAGAGTGGTGATTGCCAGTGCCTGGAGTGAAGGAGAATTGGGAATTGTTGCTTAATAGCCATAGAGTTTTAGCTTTTCAAGATAAAAAACGTTCTGAAGATTGTTTGTGCAGCAAGGTGAATATCCATGTGTCGTACTAAAATGTATACTTGAAAATGGTTAAGACATGGGCTGGTGAGATGGCTCAGCAGTCTAAAGCACCTGCTTATGCAAACTTAGACAACCACAGGGACTGCAGCTGGGTCCCCAGCACCACATACTGTGCTAGCCCCACCCCCAGGGCAGACTGAGCCGGCCCTTGAAAAAAAAAAAATGGTTAAGACAATAAATCTTATGTCATCGTATTTTGTACCCCAATAAATTCTTTAAAGTACATACAAAAATTGCTAAAGCCAGTAGCTTACAATTCTCTGAATATATATTGTTAATAAGCCTTTTACATTTTAATGGGAAAAAACTCGTAACATGAGCATGATATATAATGTTACGAAAAACTAAACTCTTTGAAGTGGGCACAGATGGCATTTTGAATATCACTGTCTAATGTTTTATTTCATTAAAATGAGAGAGAGTAATAGGGCTGGTGAAATAGCTCAGAGGATTTTTTTTTTTTTTTTAATGTTTTTAATGTATTTGGTTATTGCAGGGTCTCACTATGCAGCTTGGACTTGTGGTGATCCTCCTGCTTTCAGCTTCCCCAGCGCTGGGATTACAGGCATGCACCACTACACATGAACCCTGGCTAGCTCAGCCCGACCTGGGGGCAGGGATGGCGTGGCATATGGTGTTGGGAATCGAACCGTATTCCCTGCGCTTTCGCCTAACCTTACCTAAGCAGGCACTTTGATCCGCTGAGCTATCTCACCAGTCCCAGACTTTATTTTAATTTTTGTGGTACTGGGATTGAGTGCCCTTTCTGAGGTAGAAGCTTGCTGATTTCCCTGACCTATGTTTGAATTTTTTATCTTCTACCTAAACATGCTGGTAATACAGTCATAGCTCTGTACCTAACCTATGCCATTGTTTGTTTTTATTTTTTTCTTTGCTGTTATTGGCATACAGCTTGTGATTTTTTCCCCCTAAGGATTTATTCTTTATTACAGTTGCTTATGAGAGCTACTCTAGAGCCCACATTGGAAGTCAGGAAACAAAACTGACAGTGTAGGAAATGGAGAGAGGGAGAGATATGAAAGTTACACTAGAAGACAAAGTAAGTCGAAAGGAGAAAGATCAAGATTCCTCCATGGTAACACCCTAGAGTGAAATCATGGTGGAGTGGATTACATAGAGAGGGTAGGGAGCACATAGGAAACAATACGTAAGACACAGGTAGTGGATACATAATAGAGAACAGATGAGAGATGGATGGATGGATGGATGGATGGATGGATGGATGGATGGATACTTACACACAGATGTAGATGACGAGAGTTGATACAATGAGAGACAAACAGACTTGGATTTAAGAGAGATCTGTGGAAAATGATTCCAAAATTGGTAGCTGTAAGGCTGAGTTCACAAAAATATACTGAGAATAAAAATCAAGTCCAGGGAGTCTTTTGAGTTAGCTCAATGGTCAAAGTGCCTGTGCAGGCAATCTGTCAGCCACAGAGAAGGCAATTCAATCCCCACCCGCCTGAGCCACCCAAAAGAAAAAAGAAAAAAAGTCAAGTCCAGGTAGGCAAATAAATGGTATCACCTTACCTTTGTTATTTCCCATGTTCCCAGGCTTATGTTTTAAATAGACTTTGGAACCTTAGTTACACTATGTGTTTCTCCACAATTTACAATTATACATCATAATCCAAGCAATGAGAGTCTATTGCAGCAAAAAACAGAAGTAATGAGAAAGATATCAGGAATATTTTATGGCTATGAAAGTTCAGATGAGATTTCGTGAACACATCCCATGAATCAAGTTGTGCTGTGAGCCTTCCACGGTGCATCACAAATGCGCTTCCATGAGCAGTACCCTAAAGCCAGGACCTTGCCCTCAGTAGCAGTGGTTTCAAGTAGAAAGTCAGGCCTCACTTTGTCAGCGTTTGACACAACGGAGTCCTGCGCGGGAGTGCCATCAGAATGGTACATGTGCTCCAGTGCATCCAGCTCCTTGGTCCTCAGCCCCAGTCTGGCAGGGTTATTGATTCCCAGAGGGCTGGCAGCAACCTGGCAATCCCAGTGCTGAGGTGGTGGGAAGAGGACTGAAGATGAGGAGCAGCAGGGTTGGAAAGTCCCTGGGCATTCAAGGTTCTTCCAGAAACATTAGCATCCAGAGGCAATGACAGCATCAGCTGCAGGAAGGATCTGCTTTCCTTTCGAATGCCTGTTAGTTTGAATTTGTCTAAATCCTAACTCCCAGCGGGGTGGGCTGATAACCTCTTGTAACTCTTCCTCCAGAGCCAGTGCTGCGGCCACCAGCGCTCATCCTGGAGTCCTTGCCAGGCTCTTTCTCAGGCTTCAGGCCGCTCAGCGTACCGAGCTGTGGGCAGGTGCCACGGAGCTGGGCCCAGCCTGTGGTTTTGAGTGAACATTTTACTGTGAACCTCAAAGATACATTGTCAATATAGTATTTTGTTACCGGATAGTCTTCTAAATGTTTTTAGTATGACAACAGTGTTGTCCTGCTTTAGTGTAGTGTTGTCCTTCGTGCTTTTTAAATTTAAATTAAAGTAAAATTTTATTTTTTCTAGGATCTTAATTCATATCTTGAAGATAAAGTCTACCTTACAGGATATAACCTTACCTTAGCAGATATCCTGTTATACTATGGACTTCATCGCTTTATAGTAAGTATTCAGATAGTTTTTTGCTGTTTTTCCCTGTCATGTTCAGGGTATTTTTTTAAATTATCTTGAATTTAAATAAAATTTGGGGGCCCGGGGAGATAGCTCCGTGGCACAAGTGCTTGCCTGCCAAGTGCAAGGTCGTGAGTTTGAACCCCAGTCCCGCAAAAATAAAATAAAATGAAATAAAAGAAAATAAAATAAAATTTGCACTTTCAGCTTACCAAATAAAAGTGAGTCATTTTTAGATAAAGTGCTTTGTGCAAAAGTTCCTTTCATGTATCTGCTTAGCGTAGTTTCCTCTTGTTCCCTTACCTGCTTGATTCTTAACCTTTGTTTCTGCTTTTCTTTCAAAGTTATTTTTCCAGTCACCCATTGAGCATTATCTTCGTCCCACTTCTCTAGAGACATTAATTCTAGGTCCCATCTTCTGTGCACCCTGGTATTGTAGTTCTTTCAGTCTCTTCATTCCTAATCTGGTCTGACGTAATGACTCTTAGTTTTCCAAAACTGTGTGGTACTCTTCTTCCCGACTCAGTTTAGATTCTCTTCTGCCTGACTGAACTGCTTGAGCATCTGTACCTCCTTTGCTCTGGCCTGCACTCACAATCTTCCCAGTAACTCCTCAGCATTTCACCACTCCAGATAAATGTATTCATTTCTGTATCCAGGCTGAGTTGTGTTGGAGAAATCACAAAGCTGTAAAGGGTTGCTAAGAAAAACCTGTACTATCTCTTTATAGCTGGGTTTGCATGCGATAGGCTCCCCTCGCCCTTCAGCCCTTTATCATTTCCCAAGCTTGTCCTTTATCCTCCCCTTCTGTCTTCAGTTTTTGCCACAGAGCCTCCTCCTCTTCCCCACCTGCTAGCCCTCTTGCTTACACTTGAACTTGTCTCCTTTTTCTGGACACAAGGGCTTGTCTTGCTTTTTTGCCAGGTTTATCTGTCTTCTTAAGTCACCTTTCTTTACCTACTGCCTCCTTTTAAAAAAATTGTGCCTCATCCCTGGTTCGGGGTGGGGGGGTGGGGGGAATGTACCTTATGTAGGGTCTGAGATACATAGCTCAGCTGCACAAGGTCCTGAGTTCAATTCCCAGTTAAAAAAATAGAAACATTGTGCCTCATATAAAATTTTTTCGCAAACCAGAATGTACTCACCATGGTCTTGGTACTATTCTTCATGCTGTGTAACTGTTAACTTACTTAATCCTTGTAACCCATGTTAGCAATGGCATAATGAGGTGTGGAAAGTCAGGTGTCTTCTCTGAGCGGACTCATATTTGGCAGAACCAGCTGCTGAACTGGTAGTTTGCTCCAGACCTCTGTCACCCCTGTGGAAAATGAAGCCCATGCATTTTCTGTGTTCTGTATGTCATCTACTACCCAGCAGTGAGGTCTCTCACACATGGGTCTTCCCATGATCCCTGATGACATTGCCCCTGCCAACCTGGCTCATCACTAGCCCATCTAGGAAGATAGCTGAGTGGAATAAGTGCTTGCCTGGTAAGCGCAAGGTCCTGAGTTCTATCCCTGGTGCCCCCCCCCCCCC
>PVKN010022621.1:0-15090 GCA_004027915.1 Capromys pilorides
TTTCACAAAATTTTTTTTTTTTTTTTTTTTGGGACTGGGGTTCAAACTCATGACCTTGAACTTGCTAGGCAGGCACTTGTGCCATGGAGCTGTCTCCCCAGCCCTTTACAGTATTTTTTGTATTGCATACTGCTATCTTCAAATTAGTTGTTTATCCGTTTAATTTTCTTTCTTTTTTTTTTTTTTTTTTGCAGTACCAGGAATTGAACTCAGGACCCTGCGCTTGCCAGGCAAGCGCTTATTCTACTGAGCTATCTCCCTGGCCCTATCCTTTTAAATTTCTTATAACCTTTTTAAAAACCAATTTTGCATACTTGTATCTGGTAATCTAAACTAATTTGAGAACAATAGTATGCAATATAGTAAGTATTGTTGAATTCATATTATTTTGTTTAGTGAAATTTTGTAGCATTTCTAAATTTTTTTTTTTTTTACTATTTTTTATTCTCTTAAAAAATAAAAAACCTTTGTTTCTGTCTTGGTGTGTGTTTTCAATACAGGTATTAGAGTTTTCATGGGCAGATTAGGGAGCATAGTAGGTTAACCTGTTGTATGAATAAGAGAAACCAGTGATTTCTAGCCCTTGCTTTTGGATCTTGAGCTTTCTCTGTGTTAGCAGTGAGCAGTACTCCAACATGCGCAGGACGCCTCCACATATAAGCTGCGTTAGGTGTTGGACACAAAGCCACATGACTGTGATTAAGGGATGTTCTGTGGCGAGCCAACCTTTTTGTTTATTTCCATTGCTGAGGACTGAACCCAGGACCTACACACTGTGGTGTATCCCAGTCCTTTAAATTTTTTATTATGTTCCATTATACAGAGGTACTTCATTTAACCAACTCCTTTTTTTTTTGGTACTGGGGATCGAACTCAGGACCTTGCATTTGCCAGGTATGCGCTTAACGTGCTTAGCTATCTCTCCTGCCCCCTTTTTAAATTTTTAACTTTGAGACAGTGTATTGCTGAATTGCCTGACCTGGGTCCTGCTGCCTCAGCCTCCCAGACATTTACTGCTACCTGACAGATTTTCTTAGCTATTCACAAATAATCTGTTACATCACTTGTGCTTTGGACTGGATATGTGGAACTCTGCAGTGTCCAAGCTCTAGGGAGCTCGACCCTATATAGCAGGAAGTAGTAGAGTCCATGGTATAGAAACTGTCATGGTCCTAAGCCCAGTACACCTGTGCTGTGCAACTGTCCTTCCCTTTCGGGAGTGATGTTCCCTGTTGAACAGAGCAGAAAGGTACATAGTCTTTAATACCTGAGACTTGTTTTCATTGACTTTTTAAAAATGTATTTGGCATAGGGTCTCACTATGCAGCTTAGACTTATAGGACCCTCCTGTTTTCAGCCTCCCTAGTGCTGAGGTTACAGGTGGACACCACCACCTCGCCTGGTCAGTCCTATTGGCTGGCTCAGCTTGCCCGGGGGTAGGCTGGCGTGTGGTGCCAGGAGTGAAACCCAGATCCCGTGCTTGCCTAAGCAGGTGTTTAGTCCACTGAGCTATCTTGCTGGCCCTTCACTGACATTTATGTTTTTAAATTCGGAACATTTTCAACAAAATTGTTCTATTATTATTATTATTATTATTATATATATATATTTTTTTTTGGCAGGACCGGAAACAAAATTGTTTTATATCAGGACATTTATTTAGACTTGATTTTCCTTTCAAATGTGGCTTATAATCTCTGTTCTTGAATAAGGCATGGTGATGCATACCTGTAATCCTAGTAAACAGTAGGCTGAGGTAGGAGGATTTCAGTGAGTGCAGGGTTACCCTGGTTTACATAGTTCGAGGTTAGCTTGGACTAATAGCAAAACCCTGTGTCAAACAATAACAACAAAAATCTACTTTAGAATATTAAGAGTATTTCCAGGTTTTCAGCATCAGTCCTGTGCTAATGATTGACACTTAAGTATTTTTTAAAAAATGTATTTAGTACAGGATCTACATGTTCTCACTACACAGATTGGACTTGTAGTAATCTTTCTGTTTTTAGCCTCCCAAGCATTGGGATTACCGCCCCGCCACACCCAGTCTGTTGCCATCTCAGTGTACCTCAGGAATGGGGCCAACAGGGCATGCTGGAATCAAACCCAGTTGTTGAGCCCTTTAGGTGCTTTAGTCCGCTGAGCTATATGGCTGGCCCTTCTTAAGTAATTTGTAATGTAGAGCTGAATTGTGTGTTGTTTTTTCTATCTCTACATTGTAGATGTGTGTGTGTGTGTGTGTGTGTACCTACACAGTTCTTATTTTTAATAATTTATCTTCAGCCTGTTGAGTTTCAGGGCCACCAAGTGACAGGCTCTGCTCGTAGTGGTGTGATGGTCAGAGGACCCAGCTCGCAGCCGAGATGTGATCCATTTCTGGGCAGTGCTGGCCACAAAACTCTCCTGGTAGATGACCATCTCCTGCTGCCAGAGCTCCGTGGCGTGTGGGTGCAGACAGAGCCTTCACAGGTAAAGCGGTTTTGTTTCTTTTTTTTTTTGTCTTGTCTTTCCTGTTCAGGCTGGCCTTGAACTCCCTGTGTAGCCCACCTGGCTTCAAACTTGAAATGATTCTCCCACCTCTGCCTCCTGAATGCTGGGTTTATAGGCGTGTGCCGCCATGCCCAGCTGAAGGGATTTTCAGGGCTGTGTTCTGCCAACTCACTTTCTTTGTGTCTGTACTAAATATTATAGAGATTACAGTTATTTTTTAATATAAAAGGAATGCAGAAATAAATTGATGAGAAGCATAGTATTTTGACTCAGACTGTATAACACAGGAATATTTTATTGGAGTTTTGAGTTTGTTGGCATGTGCAGGTTCAGGGCAATCCATTGCGACCTGCTTTCAGGGTCCTACATAAGCTTAGGGCTTCTAGTTTCTCGCCTTCTGATGGTCTTGAAGGTAAGGCAGCTGGCTTTGTGTGGACTTCCCTGGATTGGGTCCTTGGCTTGATCTCCTCTATGGTACCAAGTGCAGACTGTATTGTATCCTATTACTGCTACACTGTAATTCATTGTTATCATTGTTTTTTAGTTTCTTTTTTAAAAAATTAAAGAGAATTTCTTTATGTCTTTTGTTTTGTTTTGCTTTTTTGCAGAACTGGGAATCTAACTCAAGAACTTGCACTTGCTAGGTGGGCACTTGTGCCCCTGAGCTATCTCTCTGACCACTTTTCTCTCTCTCTCTCTCTCTCTCTCTCTCTCTCTCTCTCTCTCTCTCTTTCGAGACAGGTCTCGCTATGCAGTTCAGGCTGGCCTTGAGTTTACAGTGATCCTCCTGCCTCAGCCTCCTGAGTGCTGGGATTCAGATATGTGCCACCACACCAGGCTATTGTTTCTTAGTTTCATCAGAGATGGAGTTGCTTGGGCTGGGGAGATAGCTCAGCAATCTAAGGACTTGCCTGGTAAGTACTAGGACCCAACTTTGATCTCCTGTACCGCATGCTGTGTGGGTCCTGAAACCAGGTGTGTTGGCACATGCCTGTAATTCCTGTACCGGGGAGCTAGGAGGATCACTGTGAGTCTGAACTGCATGGCAAGACGCTTAATAAAAAAAAAAAAAAATCCAATAACAACAAGGATGGAGTTTTATTTCCTGTGTGTGTGTTTTTTTTTTTTTTTGGCGAGACTGGGGTTCAAACTCACGACCTTGCACTTGCCAGGCAGGCACTTGTGCCACGGAGCTATCTCCCCAGTCCCTCCTGTGTTTCTTAGAGGAGAATAAATTAGACTGTTCTACACTGAAAAAGAAACTTGTCCATTTGCTTTATTTCTCATTTTCACATCTATTCATTATGTATCTTGAGTCTCTTGTTTTCCTTCCAGCTTCTACTTGTAGGTGAGGACACATGTTTGTCATCCTGTGCCTGACTCACTTCCTGTCCTCCCGCTCTGGCCAGGTTACACAGAAGATAGAACATCAGCTCTTTCTTGCGGCCAAATATAGTTCCACTGTAGCAGTGCATGGTGGTGCGTGTCTGTGATCCCAGAACTGGGCGGAGTGAGGTGGAAGGATCAAAGCCAGCTGGGCTACGTAGAGAGACCTCATTTCCAAAACTTTAACCAAAAAATGAAGCAAAACATTTACTTAAAAATACATTTCACTGTGTATGTACCCAGCCACCTGACCTCAGACACCTAGGCCCTAGGTGAATTCGGTGTCTTGGCTATTGTAAGTAGCACTGCAGTGATTATAGGAGCACAGCATCGTGACTCTGGTCCCTTTATCTGTGTGCCGACTAGTGGGGTTGCTGGGTCACATGGTAGGCATTTTGTTTTTGTTTTGGTACTGGGAACTGAGCTCAGTTCTTTATTTTGAGACAGAGTCTTGCTGAGTCACTAAGTTGTCCAGGCCGGGAGCAAACTGCAATCCTGCCTCAGCCACAAAACACTGGATTATAGGTGTGCACCACCACATTTGGCTTCAGATATCTTTGTCCAATCCTGTGTTCCAACCTGTTTGCCATTTTCTTCTAGTATTTTCATAGCTTCTAGTTTTTTCTCCTACATGTGGATATCCAGCCTTTCCACACCATTTCGTAAAGAGTCTTTTCTGAGACTGAAAAGAGTGGCGTGGTTTGAGGAAGTGCAGCAAGGTTGAGGATGCTGGGCTGTAGGAACACAGGTGAGAAGGTGGGCGGGGCTGAGCCCGTATACCAGTCTGTGCTGAGGATCTGAGCATGACTTTTACTCTGGTTGCCCTGGAAGTAGCTGCAGGGTGAGGCACAGAGTGCTGTGGGCCTAATTCTATCCCATAATGTTGTAAGCAGGTGAATTGGAACAGCCCTGTGTGAGAGTCCAGCTGATGAGGCACCCCGAGGTGAGGCAGCGGGTAGACCTGAGATACAGTTTGGAGGAAGAAGCCTTTGTATTACTGGGTTAGGTTTAAAGAGTAGAGTAAGAGAAAGGGAGGAGAAACTGGGAGGAAGGAGGTGATTTTCACTGTGCAGTATCACAAGAGTATGGGTTGGTCTTTTAAGATTATATACCAAAATACTTGCGCTTAGATGGCTTGCGTACTTCTGGAAGCCAACAACATGAGAGCAGGCTTTGGTTTCTGGTGAGGGCCTCCTTTTGTTTGTTTTTGTGTCTTGAGGAAGGGTCTGGTGATGCAGTCCAGGCTAGCCTTTAATTTGCTATGAAGCCGAGGGGTGGCCTAACTGAGTTAGTGTTCAGATGTCCAGTAAAATAAAGACAGAAACAAGTTTTGTGTGGCAACTTGAAGGTCATTGGTGAGTTTTACAGTTTTGATGAAATAGTAAGGATAGAAACCAGCTTAGTGTGAGTTAAAGAGTGAGTGAGAATGAGTGAGGAAAATGGACACACCGTGAAGTCAGTCAGACACAGGAGCTTAAATATCACGTGGTTTCTCTTCTGTGAGAAACCCAAAGTATCAGTGATGAGTAAAATAAAAGATGGGCAGTAGGAAACAGGTGGCTCATCTGTGAAAGGGAAAGGAACTAAGAGATGGAGAGAGGGGAGAGGGAGGGAAAGGGGATGAAAGAATGAGGGCCTATAATTTACCTGGACAACTCAGTGATGTGTAGCCACTATAGGCTGCAAGAATCACCAATAAAAATGAAATATTATGGGCTACCCACTTGGATCCCCCTTCTGTCCCTCTCTCAGACAGAAGCTCTCTTCCTTCTAATAAATATATTCTACCCTTAACCTGTTAAAAAAAAAGAAAAGAAATATTAACAGGAGCAGAGGGGATAAACAAGAGGTAAGAAAGTGGAGCCTGTGATAAACTCCAGAAAAGATTAGTATGTTTAGACAGTCAACCAGACATTCGTCCTGCAGATATTTCCTGGGCAACTCCTGTTTGTAGCACTATCAAGGCAGGATGCTTAACTGGGCATGAGGGTGCATTCCTGTAACCTCCAGAGGCTGAGGCAGGAGAGTTGCCATGTTCAAGGCTAGTCTGAACTACATAGTGAAACACTGTCCCAAAAACTGACCTCCTGGAAAAGCCCAAGTGGACAGCTTAAATGTTTAGCAAGTCCCAGTCTTGATGAACAAAAAAATAAAATGGCTGAGGATATAGCTCAGTGTGAAAGCCCTGGGTTCAGTTCCAGAATACTGCAAAAGAAAAAGCCTTTTCATTCTTCAGACTTAAATTCTAGCAAAATAGGCAGTTGGCAAATATAGTGTGGCGCATTCTGAGGTAGCCATATAGCCAGGAGCTCCAGAAAGGAGCAGGGAGCATGCAGGGGTCCCACAAGGCAGTGTCCAAGAGAGGCACAGTGCCATTAGAGACGGGTAAAAGTGGGCCAGGCTGCTGAGAGCAGGGCAGGGACTTCTGCCAGGGAGGGTGAGGCCCCGCAGAAGAGCAGGGCTGACTGGGCAGGGCCATGTGGGCACCAGAGGAGCCATCTTGTCCTTTGGGAAATGCACAGCATTGCAGGCCTTTGTTTTTGTAAGTTTAGTTTGTTCATTTGAGATGGACTCACTATGTAGTGCAGGTTGGCCTTGAACTCATTAGATAACCCTGGCTGGTCTTAAAGTCACGGCAATCTTCCTGTCTTAGACTCTACAGAGAGTGAGGATTATGGGCATGTGCTACCACGCCTGTCTCTAATGAATTTAAATTTCAGAAAGAACTTCAGAAAGTATGAGAAAAGTAATAAGGAGGGGAAATGTCATCTAACTACCTAGGTTTGAGCCCCCGAATCTGCTGCATATAAGCTGGTTACACTTAAGTAAATTTATTGCTTAACTGTTCTTTTTCTCATTTCTACCAGATGAGGATAATAAGAGTACAGTAGCAGTCTAAACTGGGCACAGTAGCACACTCCTATGATCGCTTATGAGACAGGCTGAGACCTGTCTCCAAAGAAAAAAAAGGGCCCAATCTCTAAGTAAAGATTACAAAGGGCTGGGAATATAGTTCTTTCGCAGAGTATTTCTGGCTTCAGTTCCTAGTACTGCAAAAATCGCTAGAACATCTCATGTAGTTGTGGAAAGAACCATGGTGAACAGTGTAACAAGTTAGCAGCGTGCATCACTTGGACCATGGGAACTCGGCAGTGGAGTGGAACTGTCAGGATATGTTGGGGTTTCCCATTTGTTTGTATCTCTCACGAGACTGAACTTCCATGTACAGGGGCCGGGAGTATTCACTTCCAGTTCTTACTGCAACACCTGGAACTCAATAGCCAATCATGAAAATGTTTAAAAGTTTAATAGAAACTTTTTTTTTTTTTTTTGTCTTTTTGAGACAGGGTCTCGCTATGCAGTTCAGACTGGCCTTGAGCTCACTTTTGTAGGCCAGGCTGGTCTCCAACTCATGCCAATTCTCCTGCCTCAGCCTCCCAAGTGCTGGGATTACAGGTGTGCGCCACCATGCCCAGCTCTTCCCCTTGGGCTTTGAGCCCAGGCCTTTTGGTGTCCTGGGCAAGTATTGTACCACTGACAAGATCCCCAGCCCTATGTATATAAGGTTTCATCTTTATTGTCATTTATTTACAAATGCTAAGCATACTTGAAGGGTATGAAGCTATATGTGAAAGAGCCCTTCCTCTTTAATCCCACTTCCATCAAAATCTATGCTTTGCTGCATGTGATGACACAAGTATAATCTCAGTACTCAGGAGGTTGAGGCAAGTTCAAGGCCAGCCTGAATTACAAAGCAAGTCCCTGACTTGAAACACCCACTCCATAAAAAACAACAACAAAGAATATGCAGTGTGGTGAGTAGTCTTTTCTTTAGTCTGTGTACATGTATTAAATGTTATCATCATGTATAATTTGAGATGATTAAATTCTGGAAGAAGCAGCAACAAATTTAAATGCTGTTCTGATGAGAATAGTGCTGAGTCATATGTCTGTTCTGAGCTGGGATATGTTTAGTAAGTCACTCCTTTGAATTTACATCAACTATAAATGAGCCTAGGCCCTAGGACAAAGGCGAACTGTTCAGCTCTTGGATGTGTGGGAACTGAGGCTGTTACAGCCTGCAGGGTGGTTGGAAGTTGATCTCAGGAACTAGGCCATCCAGGTTCCAGAAAAACCTGACCTATTTCAGACAAGTGCAAAGGCTTATGTTCTGTGTATTTCATTGTAAAGGCATTGTATTGCGTAATTAGTTATTCTGGTTCATTTTAGTGAGATTATTGTAACCCCGTCCTTTCTGAAAGGAGTTTTATATTCTTTGCTGTTACTGTAGTGCTACATAATATATTTGAAATTATTTGGGGGTGGGTCTAGTCTAGCCCTGGTGCTCTCTATCATAGAGCCGCATCCCCCAGCTTGAGATTGAGTTCATTGTTCGAGATAGAGTCCTGCTAAATTGTCTGGCAGCATTGAACTTTTGATCTCCCTGTCTCAGCCTCCTGAGTAACTGTGATATAGGGATGTATACTGCGTCTGGATTGAGATTTTTTGGAAATAATGATTACTAGAATTCATTTAAGCCACAAGGGAATCACATAAGAAGAGTTTGGTCTATGATTTGTTTCATAGGTGGCCTCCCCAGAACAGAGAATCTCTACATTGAGCCCTGTTTCTGCTTTTCCTTTGGATTCGAGACATGAAGACTTTGTGGTGGAATTCTCTGAAGAGTCCCTGAGCGCAAGAACATTACCTGGTGACTGCTTTCTTGGTGTAGGGGCTAGTGTAATGATACTGCTCGAATCCATCTGTCCAGGCAGCATGACTATTTTTCTTTAATCTGAGACACTGAGGCAATCTGAGAACCAGATTCTGGGTCACATTCCTTAAAGGCTCCCCATACCTTGTGTCCTTTTAACTTTTGTGGACAGCTGTTCTGGATCTAAAATGTCCTTCTAGCTCCCAGTTCCATCCTCTTCCTTCAACTTTCTCTCCAGAGATTCCCTATGGCCTCTCCTGCTGGAGGCCTGTCTGGTTGCAAACATTTCAGCTACTCGCATGGGGCCCTAAGCCTGAACTCTGTTTCTTGCCTCTGTGTTATGGGTCTCAGTGTTCTCAGACAATGAGTGAGGTCTTGTTGTTCAGCTTGAATGACCAAGAGTCTGCTGGGGGGAACTGGATGGGTGGCTGACTCTCCATGGGGCTTAACCTTGCCCATGAAGGAACTCAGAGGGGCCGGCCTAGTAGGAGATGGGGTCTGGGTGGAGGGTGTGGTCATGGGATGTGACCTTGGGAACCACAGCTGGCCTGTGGCCTTTCCTCTCTGCTCTTTTCTGGGTACCATGAGGTGAGCATCTTTCCTCTGTCATGCCCTTCTGCCATGATGTTCCTGCCTTGGAGCCAGGCAGTCAGGGGCTGAATCCTTTGAAACCATGAGCCAAAGGAAACCCCTCCTCCTCTAAGTTGTGGGTGTCAGCTATTGTGTCCAAGCAGCAGACAAGCTGACCAGTACACATATGTGTTGCTTTGTCTTTATAAGTCATTTTCTTGGTCAATACAGTACTCATTATGTAGGATTCTGACTTTCATTTCTCTTTTTTTTTAAACAGGATTTTACTATGTAGTTTAGGCTGGCCTTGAACTCACTATGTAGCCCAGGTTGACCTCACACTCATGGCTGTCCTCCTGCCTAAGCTTCCTGACTTCTGGGATTACAAGCATGTACCACCACGCCGGCTTTCAATTCTCTTTTCTTAGAATCACATTAATGTGTCTTCCTTTGATTCTGAAGTTATGTTGTGTGAGGGCTGAGATTGTAGGTAATATGTTATGGTGTTGGGTAGATGGTATAAAAATGAAAAGAACCTTAATGGGAATGGATAATTGGGTTGGAAATGGTGTAATGAGTGGTAGGGGAGGAGGAGGTATCTTAAAACAAGTGAAATGGCCATAGAGTAACAGGTGATTTTCACATTTATGCTGTGAATCTTTTACTTCTTCATTGGGGCTGTAACTTTTCTGTGTGTTACTTGATCAAATGATTAGAATTTCAATGTAGCAGTTTATATAAAATATTTACTGGCTCACCTACTGCTCTGCTGCTTCCTAAAGGTTTTATTCACAAGACAGAAATGTTGTCAGGAAGGTGGAGTATTATAGAATAGGATCCAGAAGATTTTTCAGATAAAAGTTTTAGGCTTGTGTAGTTCCCATGCAGTATTATTTGTTCAGTTATTTATTCAGTGGATATTTGCTGTTTCTTACATTTCATTGATCTATATGCCAAAACTGCTGTAGAAAAACAATTACAAAACTCATCAGACAAAATCTTCCTGGAGCTTACCAGAAGTGCACTCTTCCTACATGTCAAAAGATCAAAAAGGGCAGGGGAGATAGCTCAGTGGCATAAGCGTCTGCCTGACAAGTACAAGCTTCTGAGTTTGATACCCCAGTACCAAAAAAAAAAGATAAAGTGCAGGATAATGTAATAGTTTATGAGTATAATACTATGTAAAGAAAGTTATGCTCTCACAGTCATCAGCAAACCATGAACTCTAGTCTCAGGAGAAGGAATAGAAAATTGACATCAAAAACTAGAACTTGTGGGCTAGGGATATTAGCTCAGTGGTGTAGTGCCTGCCTGGCAAGCATAAGAGTCTGAGTTTGATTCCTGTTAACCCTCCTCTCCCTCAAGCGCAGAATAAACAAACAAGAACCAGATTTGGGTTGTTGGCCTGATTCTGCCACTTGTAAGAGCTGTAGCTTTTGTGTCGGTGGCATTTCACCTCTGTAATGAGAACCATGTATGGCCTGAATGTGCTTTGAAAAGTGAGGTGCTCAATAAATATAATGTAGCAGTTTGGGGGAAAAAAAAATCCGTACTTGGCTAAGTAGTAAAAGAAAAAAATGGAATATTTTAAGCTTATCAGAATTTTTTTTTTTTTTTTTTTTTTGTGGTACCAGGGATCAAACTCAGGACCTTGCACTTGCCAGACAGCAGAATTTTAAAAGTTTGAAAATCTATAAATTAAACTTTGAAATTCTTAAGTATTTATTTTATCTTTTTGAAATAGGCTCTCATGCCGGGCATGGTGGCGCATGCCTGTGATCCCAGCACTTGGGAGGCTGAGGCAGGAGGATTAATGTGAGTTTGAGACTAGCCTGGGCTACAAAAGTGAGCTTAAGGCCAGCCTGAACTGCATAGGGAGAAAAAAAAAAAAAAAAAGAAAAAGAAAAAGAAAGAAATAGGCTCTCATGTAGTTCAGTCTGGTCTTGAACTCATGATATAGCCTGAAGCTCATTGTGATCCTCTTCCTCAGCACCCCCCACCCCCAGTGCTGGGATTATGGGTGTGTGCCATAACGCCAGACAACCAGGCAGAAATTCCTGGTTTTTTTGAGATTTATTTATTTAAAAAATGTATTTAATACAGGGTCTACAGTGTCTCACTATGTAGATCAGACTCGTAGTGATTCTCTTGTTTTCAGCCTCCCAAGCGCTGGGATTACAGTTGTGTGCCACCACGCCCAGTCTCAATTGCTGTCTCAGCATATCCCAGGGTGGGGACTGGCATGGTGTGAGGATTCAACCCGGTCCCAGTAAGCAGGCGCTTTAATCTGCTGAGCTGGGGCCAGTGAGATAGCTCAGTGGTCTAAAGTGTGTGCTTAGGCAAGCTTAGGCAGGTGCAGGGGACCAAGGTTCCATCCCTGGATCTGGCCAGCTCCTTGTCTTTTTGATTTAAAATTATTATTATTATAAAAGGAAATAAAATAGTGCACTGTTTTTGCAGGGCAAACAAGTTCTTTTCACTGTATGCAATCCCGTTGTTTTTCAGAGCTGGGCAGTGATGTAGTACATTTTTATTTAGTCTGCATTTTGCCTTCTTTCAGGAATGAAAAGATTTAGTTCTCTGGAGAATAAGAACTTGCAAAGCCTCCAATTGGAGAGCAGAAGGCAGGCTTCCTTCTCTACTTCACCACCTGCTGAGGGGCCGTGGGATGCTGCTCCCTCCTCGGCCAGGGTCCAAAGCACCCCTGAGGAACCCACTGGGTCCCCTGAGGATGAAGATCCCTGGGCTCCTCCTTGCGGAGCAGCTTCCTTTCCCGCAGAGTCCAGGGACATCTTACAGTTTGAGAACAGATCCCTGAAGAGCAAGTGGCTGAAGTACCAGAGCCTGGCCCCACGCACTTCACCTACCAGGGATGATGGGGATCAGGCTATCCTCAAGACAGCTGCGCCCCGGGATGCTGGTAGTGTTGGACTCCAGGGCTCCTCAAACCCAGTGCGCATAGGGCTGCTCAGGGCTGCACTGCGTGGGCCCCGAGCCCAGGATTCCTGGCAGGGAACCACATGCTCAAGCCCAAGGCCAACACCCAGGATGCAGCACACAAGGAGAGAGTTGGGGAGCCCTGGCCTTGGGGCACAGGGCTTACAGGTGAGCAGGGTGTGGGCTTCCCAGCTTCCACAGAGGAACATGCAAAACTTGGTAAGAGCAAGTGTTTTTTGAGCATATGGCTTTTAAAGGCCAGACTCTAGCCATAGTCTTGTCCTCTTGTTTGCTTCAAGCCTTTCTTAGTACTATAGTTGTGCACATTAACCAAGATTAGATCTCAGCGTGTCTGGCACATCCTGAGTGCTTCAGAGTACAGCTCTTCCTCCTGTTCCCAATGTTGCTTGCACTACTTTGTTTGCATTTTTGAGTTGGAAATTAGTTTTGCTGGTGGGATCTTCACTAGGATAACTGGGACAGATCTCTAGAAGCAATACTTAGTCACAAACAGTATCTTCTGGAGTCCTGTAGTGACTTGAACCTTCCTGTTGCAGGAGATAAGCAGCTCCGAGTTGTGCTTCCCAGGTAGGCAGAAGCTGGAGTCGCCTCTTCCGCAGCGGCAGATCCGCGTGCCTGCGGCATTTCAATCCCCAGCGCACTACCGGCAGACCTTTACAGCATGTATCATAGGTAGGACTGCCAGGGTTTTATTTTAGTATCACTGCAGCTTAGTGTAGTAGGACCATGGGGAAAGGGAATATAGTATGAGTTTTTATACTAGTCTCCATCTGAGGTTGGCTGTCCATGTTTCCTCTAGTTTTTAATGGTATGTATCCTAACTTCAGATGCTGGGCTCCAACATTGGATCCTCCTGCTCAGCCTCTCAGGGTGCTGAGATCACAGGCTTGTGCCAGCATGTGTGGCTTAGTTTTCATTTTTTAAAACAGAAGCATTATGAATGACATTGTTAGATTAAAAGGAAAATTTTAAATTGTTGTATAACTAGTTTTGAATGTCTGAGTTTTAAGGACAAAACTCAACCTTTTAATAAAGGGCTGTGAGCAGTGTGTTCTAATTGACTCTGTTAAAAGACTGTTTCAAACTTGGCCAGTAAAGAGCATATATGTGGTGAAACCACGATTGTTTTGTATTTCATTTCTTTCTTTCTTTCTTTTTCTAATTTGAATCCGGGGCCAAGATGGTACACCCGGGGAACTGGGGCTGAGACGGTGCACCCAGCATATGGGGCCAGGGATTGAACTCAAGTCCTTGTACTTGCCAGGTTGGTGCTTATTCCTCTGAGCTGTCTTTCCAGGCCCTTGTGTTTCATTTCAGCTCTGTCTCTTTTGTAGAACATCTGAACATACTGCTGTTTGGGTTGGCACAGCGGCTGCACAGAGCTCTTAAGAAGGTTGACATAACATTTTACACATCCTCCAAAGAAGAGAAACCAAAGAACACAGAAAGCAGCTTGCTCTGCTGCCACCACAGGCAGCCTGCGACCCTGGTCATGGCTAAGAAGGAGGGGCCGAATAAGGTGCTGGTACCTCCCCCCTCGCCCAGGACTAATATGGGCATGGTTAATGTGGTGGGCTGGATTGGGAGGCTGGGTTAGCACCTTTGTGAGGCCTTCTAGGCTGGGGCGTAGCATGGCCTACCGTGCAAGAATCCCTGGCTCAAAACCCCAGAACCACAATAAAGCAAAGAATTGCCTGGAATCTAGTACTTATGAGGCTGAGGCAGGAGGACTGATGCTAATTCAGAGGCAATCTGGGATACATACCGAGTTCAAGGCCAGTCAGGACTGCACAATGAGACCCCATCTCAAAAAAAGCTCCAAAAGAACCCCTCCATAGTAAAAAAGAGCTTATTGCATAGTGGACAGAGAAAGACATAGAAAAGAAACATTTATGTCCTCTTGGAATTGATAAAGCAGGAGTGCTGTGCCCATGTTATAGTGTTAGCCCTGGGAGAGGCTGAGAAGTACAGAGGAGTGTGGAGAAGAGAGCTGAGGTGGGTTAGGTGCAGGCCCCAGCTCTCCTGCTCCCACAGTGAATGAAGCCTTTATGGACTGCAGACATGCTCCAGGATCAGAAATTTAAAAATAAGGGAATGTTGCAGCTGGCCTACATGCAGCCCTCACCTGTAGTGACACACAGGCCCGAGGAGGAAGCAGCAGCTCAGTCGAGTGACTGGTTGCCAACAAGTCAAGAGGAGGTCAGATTGCACTCAGAATCATGCTATCTGTGAGCCACACACTCTGTGAACCTGTGCTTCGCAATAAACAACGCTGTGCTATTTTCATGGCTCATACATTGCCTTCCTCATTTGTTGATAGGTAAATTTGACTTTAAATATGGTTTTTGGGGTCTGTCGAGATAGTTCCATGGTCTAAAGTGCCAGCTTGGTCAAGCTTAGGCAACCACAGTGACCGCGGTTCTATCCCCAGCCCCACAGGCTGTGCCAGCCCCACCATAGGGCAGGCTGAGCCAGCCATGACATAAATAAATTTGGTTCTTGGGCTCGGGAGATAGCTCAGTAGTCTAAACCCCTGCCTGGCAAGTGCAAGGACCTGGGTTTGATCTGGTACTGCATGCCGTGCTGACTCCCACACTGTGCGAGCAATTGAGTCCAGGCATGATGGTGCACATCTACAATACCAGTATTAGGGAAGCTGAGACAGGAGGATCACTACAAGTCTAAGCTATGTAGTGAGACCCTGTACCAAAGAGATAAATAAATAAAAGATAAATAAAAAATAAATTTCATCGTTTGAAGAATGGTTGAAAACGATGTGATATTTTCACAAAATGGAATATTACTCAGCTATACGGAATGTTAGACTAGAAGACTTCATTTATAAATGGATGTATCTTGAACATATACTTGTTAGTGAAATTAACCAGACCAACTATGCCAATATCGTATAGTTTCCCTAGTATAAGGACTCAAAAGAAGAAAATAAATAAATGCATAAATTTTGGGTGGTA